>VZRF01015295.1:0-65248 GCA_013396875.1 Vireo altiloquus | reverse complement strand
TATATATATTTTTTGAGTAGAATCTCTAGCACAGAAGGAAAAATTTAATCATATGAGTAAATTAGACATCTCATATGATGCAGATGTGAGGAGAATGGGAAAGGAAAGCTTTTTAGCAGCTCTGTTTAGACAATCGTTAACGATTCAGACTCATTATGTCACCTTTATTCTGATAATAAATAGTGTAAAATAACTATTCTGATTTTAATTAATGAACAAAATATTATTCAGAAAGTGTATATCACTTTTAAAATCACACATTGAGGTATATGAAAAAAGACTGGGTGCAACAGAGGAGAATCTTGCCAAAAGTATGGATCAACTTCCATCTGTTCACAGGAGTATTTACTTTTGTAGTCAACAAGGTAACATTCCTACCCCTGTTTTACTCTTACTCAGTCTATTAGACATTTACAATGTTGAAAATAGGACCAAAATTTGACCCTTAGCTTTTATTTTTTGTCCAAACATTACTGTGTGCTAATGAATAGTCTTATCTCTGGGGTGACCCAAGCCAGACCATTGCAACAGAACTGATGCAGCCCCAGGTGTTCTGCTTCTGCTTCTGGGTCTTTATTCTTGGGGTTTGGATTGGTCTTTTTTGAAGTCATCTGCAGTAATTATGTACAGGCAGGTTGAGTGTTTAATTAACTACCTAATTCCAAAAATTGTGTGTCTTGAGCTTGTCTCTTGGAATAGGAGTATGAAGGGAAAGGTTAGAACAGGATTTTCTCTTTTAGACTGCTTTAGGACTACTTTTCTTAAATGTGAGGATTCTGAATAAGTCATTGTCAAACCTTTAAAAATGTTTTTGAGCTATTCCCAAAAATCAGATAAAGAGTTTTTGTTACTTTACACTTTCTACTTGTAAATAACGTCTTGGTTTTTATCTGCTTTTTGTTTTTCTAGTAATAAGGGTTGTATTATTGTTGTGGCTAGAGAAAGCAGAATAATGCTATAATACAAAGGAATAGACTGTAAAAAGTAGATTTAATATACATTAGTAGTTTGTCTTCATAAAGAAAAAGCAGCATTGTATAGGTGGCTGTAGGAGCTTTGGGTATAATATTACTGCAGTAATGCTAGCATGGAGTACTGAAATGTCAATCTTTGTCACCCTTTGTCCTTTGGATCCTATAGTCTAAACTGCAGGGTGTGGTTTTCAGAGATGGTTGAGTCCTTAGAAGAGTCCATTAGAAGGAGCAAACACTTCCAGCAATGTTCAGTGCTGTGCTGCCCTTGAAATACTGGAAAAGTGGACTTGGTGTGGGGAACACCTTGGGTTATTCTGTCATTACTGCAGTAAAAATCTCTTAACTACTGACTGGGATTAGAGCAGTCTGATGAATTTAAGCTTCTTGGTTTGGAGCGTTTGCCTCTGGGATTGTTTGCCATGGTCTTGGCGTTTGCTGTGGTGGTGGTAATCAAACTGGGATTTATTCAAGGCCATTTGCCTTTGTTTTCTACTAGGGTTGTGGTGTCGACTTGTTTAAGATATGTTATAGACTAATAGCAGCTTTTACTTGAAAATACTTGAAAAAATTCAGCTTTGCAGGCTTTGTATTTGATGTAAGACCTTCTCTAATAGTTGATTATGCTGTTGTAACTCACAGTTTGTACTTAGCTGTTAGAATATTTGCTGTGAAACTATGCGTATCTTTGTTTTATTACTCCTTTGCTGGCCAGCAAAGAATGCATAACTCCTGGTTGCCTCAATATGCTTACAAATGAGATTATTTGCACATCTAGATAGCTTGCCCATAAAGCCTGTAAAGGCATTTACAGATATTGATGATGCTTTTATAGGTAGACTTTCTCTTGATGCTTTGAGAAATATAAGTCTATTAAACAAGCCACTATTTTTTCCTAGTGAATACATTAGTCCTCTAAACTTGCAGATATCTCTGTGATCTCTTTAGCACATGATACCATGTGCCAGTCACTTGGCTTCCTAGTGCTCAAATTTAATGAAGATAACAATTGTCAATTCCTGCCTGTTATGTTTAACATATTTCATAATTACATTTATACCTGTGAAAACTTTGATTAATGCACAGATTTGCAGAGAGATTGGGGCAAAGGGTAAAAGACTATGATGAGTCCTGCAGGGAGACGGAAGATGAGTCTCATAATGAACTGGAAATGAGGAAAAACAATGAAGATTGTTTTGATGAAAGAAAAGTAGGGCAGAGGAAAGAGAATCACATTAGGCAGTGACAAGTCAGGAATTCAGGACTCCTTTAGTGACAAGGTGTGAATGGAACAGGCTGGAGAAGGGACAGCAGAAACGTGAAGCAAGAGAGGCTCACAGATGAAAACAGTGGTAGCTGGGCAGACAAGTCTTGGCAATTTTGACTAATGAGAGCAGGATGAGGTAAGAGGAAAAGCTAATCCTCATGGCTTTTAGTGCAGTCCTTGAGCCCTTTAACTAAATTTATTAATGAGTGCTCTGATTTGGGAATGTGAAGTGCAATACAATAGGAAATAATCACATCCTATCCATCTCGAATAGGTATCCAAGCAAATACTTTGGCTTTATACACTGTTTGTCTTAACTCTCTTTCTGTGTAGTGGGGATAATAATAGATCCCTCGATGCAGGCCTGTGGAAAATAATTAGAATTGGTAAGCACTCTGACACCACTGTGATGCATGCTCGTGGTGGGACCTAATTCTTTCCCAATTCACAGTTCAATAGTGCACAGCAAATAAGGCATGGTGTCACCCATTAAATGATTTGGGTAAAAATTAAATACTGGGTACTTTCATTTTAAATTATGTGAATGCGTATTTAAAATTTCTATCAAAATTCTATCTGCACAAGAGGTGTTATTACATTTGCAGGAGCAATGTAAATTCTTTTAATTGTTATCTTTTGGGTGTGCTAGTCGACAATCCTAACACTGTTTTCACCTACATCTGGGGGAGATATGGAGTGTGTATCAGGAAATGTGGTTTGTGACAGGTAACTTGAAAGGTGACTGTAAATCTGACAGGTGTCTTTCCTATATTTGATATAATTTTGGGATTATGTAACCTCTTACATAAAACATGCCTTTCTCCATGTACAGTAATTGTATGTAGATGCCATTTTACAGGTTTTTCTATGTACCCACAGTGCCTTCTGAATTTTTCAGTGTATACATATAAACATACAGCTAGATTTAAAAAGTAAAACAAGTTATGTTTAGTGTCTCATCTTCTCTTTTAAGTCCAGGAAATGCCAATTGTAGTTCCACAGTATAGTGTTTCTGGATAGGGGTCTATGTAAAGTCTGGTTGCGAGTGTGAAACTTCTGACTCTGCTGCAAACAGAGTATCTGGTACATAAGATGTAACAAGGAAAATAGATTTCTGCAAGGTTATTTTAATTGTCTGTAGACTTCAACAGCCAGTAGGGCTTTTGAAACATGTATGCCTTGAAAAAAATTATGCATTCTTTGGTTGTGTGGATTCGTGGTTTTTTTTTTCTCTGCTTTTGGGAAATGTGAGATTACTAAGTTGGAGGATCATTTATATTCTGAATAGTCTCAAAACAGAAGAAAGGCAAATGAGTAGCTTGAGCTGCAGAGGGGAATAATGTGCACATTATCTGTGTATCTGTACTGAAACAATTAAGATTACAAGTCTCTTGAGAATTACACTTCTGAGGGTGTTTTTATAGTGACAGACATATCAAATCTGTCGTGTTATGTTGGGACTTTTTCCTCTGAAAATGTGGCTTCTTGAAAATCAATAATTTCCTATAGAAAACTTCCATTGTCCTGAAGTTTTAGTTTAGGTTGCCATCTACATTTTTTTTTCTCCTCCCTAAGCTGGATGTGCAGATGGGCCCCTTATTCTTTGCTAGGAATTTCTTTGGTTTAAGGGGTGAGGGGCCTTTGGCTTTTACATTATTCATGTTATATTAGCTTTTTCCTGGTAAGCTAGAGTGTACATTATATGAAATAAAATTTGTTCACAGAAGAACAAAGGTAAGAATGTGATATAAAGTTCTCATGAGGAATCATGGCACTCTAAGGAAATATTATTTAATCCTCATGCATCTTGAATTTAATTTTTCTTTTTCTTTTCTAAAACAAACAAATAAAACAACCCAAAACCCTGCAGGAGTTTGAATTACCAAGCAAGCAAAATCTTCCTAATTCCTAACATAAAAAAAAATTCACTTCGCTTAATTAAACTGTGAAAGTTAATTTATTTTTTATGAATGTCAACATTTTGTCTTGGTCTAAGATAAAAGGAAAATTTGAAATACCAAAGGTTTTTAAGAAGGCCCATTTCTAGTTCTGCATAGTTTCATAGAATCATGAAAGGGTTTGGGGAGACCCTAAAGATCATCTGGATCCAATCCCCTGCCACGGACAGGGACGTGTTCCACTAGACCAGGTTGCTCAGAGCTCCATCCAACCTGGCCTTGAACAATTTCAGGGATGAGGCATCCACAGTTTCTCTGGGCAACCTGTGCCAGTGCCTCACCAATCTCACAGTAAAAAATTAATTCCAAATCTAACCCTAACCTCCTTCAGCTTAAAGCCATTACCTCTTGTCCAGTCGTTACATGGCCTTATAAAAAGTTCATCTCTTTTGTAGGTCCCTTTATGTACTGGAAGACTGCTACAAGGTCTCCTCAGAGCCTTGTCTTCTCCAGGTGTTTTCCTTAATTTCATTTGCTAAATGGACAAAATCAGAAAACAGCCCTGCTGACCCCCCCCAACAATTATTAATGTGATTCCTTGTTCTACTTCTTCCTGTCATGCTCCTTTTGGGAGCTTGCTGCCCTCAGAATGCAGGACTTTGAGGGTGTGGGCTCTGAGGTTGGCTCTCTGCTCCTCTGCTGGGACAGATGTTCCCTGTGGAGATGCAGCTCCTGGCTCACCCCAGGTAGTGGCTCAGTGAAGATGAGGAGGTGGGAGGAGATCTTTTGCTGACAGCCTGAAGATCTGGTTCCTATGAGCCTGGACTTGTTGCTTAGGGGAGGTCTGCTGGAAGGAATGATTATTAACGGATACAATCTCGCTTGCACCTGTGTATAACTATAGCCAACATTAATTTCATCCGAGCTCTAATTGTTATGACTGGATAATTCCTGTAATAGTCCTCAGGACCCATTTTATTCCTTCTGCTGACTGCTCTGTTTACTATTCACATAGCATGCAAGTACATTGGCTGTCTTCAGAAAGTACCTGTACTAATACTGACTTTTTTTTTAGTAAACTTTTTTGTAGTTACAGATTTGCTTTACTTTCTTTACACTATTTGTCTCATTGATCAAAGAAAGAAGGAAAACCTCTGTGTACATTAACGATGTAAAACAGTGATACTCTGAATTTCCTTTAAGGCATAAAGCAACAAGAGGTATATATAGACTGTGCTGAGAAAGTTTAAGGTTATTTGTAGTGTATTTGGCTCAGAGGAATCAGTGCAAACAAAACACCGAGTAAGCAGTGCAGTGTGGAGGGGGAATAGAGGAGGACTGCACACAATGGAGAGCTAAGAGGTCATTTATATTCCAGCTGGGTGTTCAGTGCTTATCTGTTTCATAACCTTTTATTTTGCCTGTATTCTTGTATTCAGTAACAGGCTTACAAATTGTTTCTTTCTTTGCTTTTAATCTGTTCTTCCTTTCACAAGCTACCTGGTTAATTTGATAAGGATTTCTTGGTCAAACCTTTACTTTCAAAAACCTTTCAAAATAATACTGCATACTTTTGAAAACTTAAAAGGTATGCTACAATTATTCAAGTAACTAGACATGTCTCTGCTACTACTGATGCCTTAAAGCATATTTCCATCTGTAAGATTTTACAATTATGGTATATCTCTGTGCTACAAGAAACTTGTGAGCCAGGTCACTTCTTGTTTGAGTGCTGACAAATATGAAAATAGTCAAAATTGAGTTTTCAGTCTAAATATAGTACAGGAAGCAACAGGTCTATATCACAAAAATGAACCCAAAATGCACCATGGCAAAGTAAATGATACTTTGAGATTTTACTGAGCAACACTGTAAACCTGTCACATCCTGTTTTACATAGACTGTTCCTAATACCAAGCAAAGGCTTGACTTTACAGGCAGATCACTACTTTTAAGTAGTGAGAGACTACTTTTTGAGACTCCCAGCAGTATGCCATCGAGTTATAAAGTCAACCTGCACCTTTGCTATAAAGCATGTTTTGTTTCTCATATGAATTAAGCTCATTTAATAGATGAGTTTAAAGGACAAATATTAGATCTCAGGTGGAAGAGCCCTCATATAATATCAAAAAGTAAGAGAAAGTGGATTTAAATGCTAGTCTTCTCTCCTGTAATATTCATTAGAATAAATAATAGTCTCCCACAGGGATGTGAGTGGGAGGATGTATAATATGCATATTTTTATATTTATGATATATATTAAAATATGCACATGCATGTACATCTGTCTTTACCCCCCACTGGATTAATTTGGTAGGATTTCTGTGCATATTTGCATATGCTATAAATCTTATTTTTCTATTTATTTTAGCCATACACTAGTACCTCAAACTCAAATATAATAAATATAATGGCTACCTGCCCGACAGGCACCCCCTGCCGCATTCTTCACATAACATTTTATGGAATATCCCTGTGGTCAGCTGGGGTCAGCTGTCCCAGCTGTGTCCCCTCAGCTCCTTGTGCAGCCCCAGCCTGCTCGCTGGTGGGAAGGGTGTGGGCAGAGAGTTGATCCAGAGCTCAGCAGAAGCTGAAACGCTGATGTGTTATCAGTGCTGCTTCAGTCACAAATCCAACACACAGCCCTGCATGGTTGCTACCCATCCTGGGCAGAGCCACTGCAGGGGTGCTCATGAGCAGTTTTCTTCTTGGTGCACAGCACAGGGAGGATGTGCTAGCCTCAGACACATGCACACCTGCATAGATAAAAGAAGGCAGTTCGAAAACATCTTTAGAATTAAGAGAGGCAATCTCTGTGTGTTTCAATGTAGTTAAAGACTACAGTTGAAAGTAGTGTGACTTTTACCAGGCAGACATTCCATGTCAGGAGGTAGTCTTGCTTAAGAGATGCATACATTTAATTTTTTTTTTCCCACTAATTTCATAACACAAAATTTCATATCTTCTTTTTTATTCTCTGTTTAAAAAGCCAGCTTCCTACTTTCAGAATACTCGGTACGTTTATAGTCTTTTGCTGTGCAGAGTATTTGTGACTGAGTATTTAATTCAATCAATTCTATCAATTCCATGAAATTATGATATGTTAATCTTCCTCTTGCACTGGAAGATCAGGAAATTAAAAAGCAATTTGCATTCTCGATGAATAAGAATTTCTTGAAATTAATGACTTGTGGTTTTGTTATTGCTATAATATCTGGTTAAATTACTGTATTGTTCCTTTACTGGTGGTGATTCCCCTTTTTTAATCTTTAGAAAACTCTCAGTGTTCAGATGGATCTGAAAAGATGCCAACCATCTGTACTACAACTGTGGTCTGTTCTGAGCTCATGTGAAAATCAGGTTACTCTTAATCTATGCATTACACCTTCACACTTTAAATGTGGCAACAGCACCTTTAAAGAGATGACAAGACTATATTTGTGGAATCTGTTGCATTTATTATGCAAGCCTGAGCTTTAGAAATGTTTAATTATATTGCTATTATAAATAGTAATTTTAATTCTCATTAAATACTGATGGGGATAATTGATAACACACAGGCAAAAGTAATAAAATCTGGTCGTAAATGAGTTAAGTAGATTTTTACTCTACTGTGGATTTGTTGTGCTGTTATCTGGCTGGTTATATTTCTCGCTTGAATGGCTGGATGGGGTGGACAGGGTATTTGCTTTCTGTTTGCCTTTTAAAAGCTAAAGTATATGCTCTCAAAACTGAAGCTACTGTTTTTTTAAAGACCAGGTTTGCATCAGAAGCACTAAAATCCTAGGATTCCTTCAGGTGTGAGAAATGAAAAATTCTGTGAAATGACAAGAATGGATTTAAAAATAGATAATAATTCAAGTGACACATACTACAGAAGGAAGATGAAATAATTCTGACAATTTTTACATTGTATTTCAGTACATCTCCAATATGATTCTCAGGAAGTAATTAATTTTTCTGATAATTGGCTGGGTGATGAACTGCCGAACAGAGCAATTTTAATCAAAGTTAATAGCTAGATTCCAAGTTATTGTTTGCTTACCTGTTTGCATTTATATTCATTCCCATGAAATTTTGCTAATTTGCACCAGAGACAGATTTTTTTAATTATTTGATTTTAGTTCTACCAAGAATAGATCAAAACCCAATGACAAAAACTGCTTTTAAACCTACAGATCCAAAATTATTGTTTTGGAAGTGTCATTTAGTGTGAGAATTTACCCGATGAACCTCTCAATTTTGTTTTGAGGAATGTAGAAGAATGTAAGGGTTTTGTTTCAATGTTCTCCAAAGAAAAATATCTATTTATTTAAGAAGACTGATTAATTTTTGCTTGGTGCTATCCATGTGCATAAACACCCAATGAGGGAGGGAATATACACAACACAGGCAGACACTGAGGCCCAGGGAGAGAATGCTGGTCACAGTTCCACATAAAAGTATGAGGGGACTTTTTTAGTGGGAAAGTAGCCAAAGTCTGGCACAGGTCGCCCCGAGGCCTTGTCAAGTCTCCATCCTTTGAGATGTTCAGCACCCGGGGCCCTGAGCATTACACTTGGAGTAGGAGATAGGACTGGACAATCTCTGGAGGTGCCTTCCAGGCTCAGACATTCTGTGGTCCTGTGTCACAGGAGTGCTGTGCAGAGGTGTAAGTGCACACACTGCTGTCTGCTCCCAACACTCTTACTCAGTTTGTAATGATGGTGCAAAAATTGGGAGAAGGAATAACTCCAGTACGAAACTGATAGGAATGAACATATCTGCATTTCACAATTATTTACACCTATAAACCACAGGACTGGTACTAATAAGATCAGTGTCCCTTCCTAGTGATGTAGCAAAAAACCCTCGTACTCCAGAACACATAACTAAGGAAAAACTCAACTTTCAGAACTACTGTAGGCATCATAATGGTTTGAGAATGCCGAGAGCACTGATAGAAAACAGAAGCTTGCTTCACAAGCAAGGAAGTACTGGATTAGGAAAATTATTCTGATGAAAATATGAAACCAAAGAAGAAAATAAATATTGAGCAATGAAGCTGAGGGGAGCTTGGAAATCTTGGCACTGGGCTGTTAAAGTACAACAGAGAATCAGACAATCTATAGGCAGCCAAATACTGTACCACAGCTAAAATACTGTACAGCTATGTGCTAAAAACTAACAAAAACTAACACAGATTCTGTACTTTAGGCAACGTTGTATGATTAAAGAAATGTTCTTGTAATGCTGTCTGAAGAAGTATACCTGAATAAAGCAAATGATACCTTAAGAAAATTGATATTTATAGTTGAAGTCTTTATAGGAGTAGAGCAGCAAACAAGCAAGCAGATAACCCATCAAAACCTATTATTGTAAATTAGTTGCAGTCATACAGCATCTTTCTGGAAAGGTTAGGCTGTATTCCTACCTAATAAAAATTGAAAGTGCATCTATAAAATCATCAATGATATTTCTTTAGAAATTGCTCCCCCAGTTAAGATACTGTGCCTTAAAATATGGATGAAGACGAAATGAATTAAACACCATATTAAGGTATGTGCTTCAAGCACTCATAGTTACTGAGTTGTAAACCATTCAGTGAGTGACACACATCATAGAGCAATGCTCATTCTCGTCATGCAGATGCCCAATGCTTCAATTTGGTTTTGTCACATTTTCACTCCTTTATTTTACATTTGTTTGGGTTTTACAGAATCCTGACCTTCATCAGTTGTTCACTAGATAATGATTTCATACAAGAGTACAGGGGTTTTCATAATAATTTGCACCTCTCCAACATATGCTAGTTATCTGAATTAAAGGAGGATATAAGGTAGCTGATATCTCAGCACTCCCTTAGTTTTCTCCTAGCAAGACAATCCTTAAAATAAACCCTAACCAATCAACCCAAAGAAAAAGTTAATGTTTTAGATCTGCTAATTCTAACTTCCAATATCAAGTAATAAGTTTCTATTTTGTGTTGTCTCCAGTGATGCATTTAGAAGAAAGTTATGGTATTTTGCACCAGCTGTAAAGGGTTTTGTTTGTTAGTTTAATAAGAAAACACAATTAAGTCCAAAATATAATTTAAAGCAAAATAGCTAATTTTGGGATTACTGAATGGTCAATAAAGTAGCCTGGCTTGTAAAAATGTAAAGCCGAGTTGCTGTGAACACTGCTTTATGGATGTGATAAATTGTAGCCACTTAATTTGCTTATTTTTTGTTTATTCTACATAGTACAATTTTTCCTCATTAGAGCTCCTGTTTGTCTGCTCCTGTCTTCTATACTCTTGACCAAAGCTCAGTCTTTGAGAAAGAATGACATAGCTGGTAACTCAGCACGTTTAAGGGAGAGGAAACCTGTGAAGTTCAGACTGAGAAAGCAAAGGAGGAAAAGAGCCTTTGCAAGGGAAGCCTTTGTTAATATTTAAAACAGAAGCATAAACATAAATCCATCCATATGGATCTTTTTTCCTGAAAATGAAGTAGGTCCTCCCTTCCCTGCCATTTACTACTAAATCATAAAGCTGTTTATTTTCTGATTCAAGAGGTAAAAATATACTGCACTTTATAAAGAAACTTGGAAGGCCTGTAGTTTGACATTATTTATTACAATGTTCTATTCATCTTAAAATTAGGCAGGTTTGCAATTGCCAAAAAATACCTGGAAGTAAAGGGGGAAGAAGATTAATGGAAATAACTTAGAGTCAATACATTACCACCAAACAAAAAAGTCTTTTTGAGCTGGCATACAACTAGAAAAGGTAACTGAATAAATTTGCTGAAGTTTTAATTTGCTAGTGCAAGTTATAAAAGGTAATTTTGTCTCTAAAATTGTCTGTGGAGGTGCAGAATTTGGGAAAATGGAACATGAGAATCTTAAATACTAGTTTACGTGATTTATGATTGTATAGGAACAGCACTCAGATGTGCCCCTAGCCTCTATCTATTAAAAACTGATTGAAAGAATTAAATTAGGTTAATATCTTGTTGCACTCAGTCTTATTACCATATAATCATAGCAAAAAAAATTAATAAAAATTTTAGATTTTCAATTCTAGTTTCTGTTAAGTCTTTAAGGTAAGATTAATGTCACTAAAGTTTAAACAAAATATTACGATCACAGATACATATTTCAGAAAAATAATTAGTGCTTTTGAATAGCATTTAAAGTGTCATTACTTGCTGGATGCCAAATGAATGCTGAAAACTACACTTTAACAAATGTAGCTGACATGACTGACTTCTGTGTGGGGCATGGTTTTTCTATAACTCTTTTAATATTTTTGTTGTATTGTTATTCATAGAGAAATTGAAAAGTCCCTGGTAACCTGATTTGGGGTATACAGCTAATCATTATGCATGTCACTGGACTGTACAAAGTGTTTGCTTTGTGAAAGTTAGTGTGGGTTATGATTTTCCATGAAGAGAAGTAGACTGAGCAGTTCAGAAAGGTCTGTTGGCCTTTTTCATGTGCTAGAGAGAAGTAAAAAGAGACATGAGTTGAGGCATTCAGTCATTCTTTACCACATTCCCATTTGAGACCTAAAGAGTGGGCAATATAAATACGGGTTGAGGAGTAGGTAAAATTATTTTTTGCTCATTTTTACAATTGTGTGCTTTCCGCATGGCAAGTGCCAAGTCAGAATTTTGGCTTATAGAAAAAGAGTAGAAATTGACTTTTCTAGGGCTACCTTTTCACAAGGATGTCCCCCTTCCTCTCCAGAAAATCTGTGGTTTTCATTGTTTTCCTAAGGACGTGTACCTTCCAAGGAAAAGAATGTGAGTGCTTTTGTGTGTGCGTGTTTCAGAAGTTGCCTAATGCTTGTCCAACAGCCTCCATAGATTTAAACTGTACACCACAATTATCTTTTAAATTGTGAATGTTGAAATCTAGGGGAGATCAGGAAAGTCAGGAAAGTGAAGTATCAAGGGAGGTCCTGGGCGAGAGTGATTTGTCTGTGGAGTCGTGTGCCGTGGTGATGTGTCCGTCTGGGAGTGCACACGGCTGGCATGTGATGGATAGGTCAGAGACTGCCTCACACCTTCAGCAATGGTGAAGATATTCATCAAAAGCTACCATGCAGGTGTGATTTGACCCAGTTTTGGGTTCTGTGTTTTTATCCACTCTGAGATGAAGTCAAATTGAGCCGACTGCTGAAACCAGTAAGAGCAGATGAAACCAGGTCTGCAACATATTGTCCATACCAAGTGCTTTTCACTGCTGGCAATTGACCCTTAACTCACCCTTTATGAGTAGACTAATATCACAGTTTCAGCAGTAATTAGATGAATGGTCATGCTGCAGATTACAGTGCCCCAAACTGTTAAGCAGTGGCCTGATGACCACAGTAGAAATAAATGTGCATATAAAAGGTCCATTTCCTTTGGAAGGGTGGTTTGGTAGCATCACGTTTCCCAAGTAGCAGGTGTCATTTGCAGTGCTATCATTAGGAATGGATTGTTAAAACAGACTTTTAAGCATAAACTTTTCTCTGAATAAAGAACTCTATATGTAGATACTGTTATATAAATACCTGTAATAATTTATGTTGATATTAATAATTTAATATTAATATATATTTAGGTAAATAATTGAGGTAATATTTGTATTTGTGCATTATAAATTTCTAGGAAGTGCTTGGATATAAATTGCTACATTTTTTTAATAAATAAACAAATGTATTTTGATTTATTTTAAGAACCAGTGAACTCTCACAAGATTAATGCAGTTGCATTGAAAAGAAAGGTTCAAATACAACATATGGTGTTCACAGAGAAGCAGAAATGCTCCCACTCAATATTGCAAAGGGTTCCTACTAAGCTTTGGACTCTGTTTGCAGAACTAGAAGACACAGTATTGGATTTACAGCTTAGATTGCATTTCATATTATTATTGGAAAGTGAAACTGGTTAGTGCATAACTTCTGGTTGCATTTTTTGATAGCATCCACGTGATAGAAAATAGATCAAGAAAATATTTCTCTTACTCCTTCCAAGAATGGTCACAACAGTGTTTCATATGAACATGAGGACTGGGGGTTGCTCTCAGGCTCTACAGCTGCCTGTGCCATCCTGACTTTTTCTCTTGCATATATGAGAAACCACCCTAGAAGAAAGCATATTTTGTGAAGAGTGGTTTGTACTAGGCTCCTGCAGCTTCTCCTCTCTTCTTGCTTAGAAATGTGTATAGAAAGTAAAAAAAAGGTATCTTCATTGACTTTTAGAGCTTGGACTCTGTCCTATTATCAGGCTTTGTGGCTCTGGGATCACGTGCTCCCTGGGATGCTGTCATAGCAACTGAGGGTATTATCTACATTCTACTATTTCTCAAATTAGGTGAGTCAGACTATTGGTCCTTGTATCCTGCAGAAGCAGAAGAGAGTTACAGGTCATGTCACTATAACTGGATGACTGAAAATAAGTCTAATGATCACTGACATTCATACTCATTGGTTTGACAACTGGTGCAGATGCCAGCAGTGATATGTCTGGCTGTTGACAGGCTTAAGCAGCCCTCGGTCTTCTGAGCATATGGTTTCATACAACTGCACCACTGAGCCACACTAACAGTGTTCTTGAATAAAGCTGAGGGAGCAAGGATGGAAAAAGCAACAAACACTTCCTTGTTTTCATAGCTATTTGAGGATTTTACACTAGATAATTGTCTGTGACTCCGAATTCCTCAATTTTTATGGAAATAAATTCATCTGAAGACAGAGTCAAACAAGGAAAGTTACAATTTAGTTCCTTCATATTTAGTGCCAAGACTGATGGAAGACTGTGATAAAATGCATCAACACCATATGAGATTTCATCTTGGGGTATGGTACACATCTTCCCTCTTGCAGTTTTATGGTTTGTTTGGGTGTCATCTCCCCCCAAACCCTCCCACCATTGCTACAGAAATTAGCACATCCTCTGCATTTGGTACATTGTTCAGGAAAATTAAAATTCCCAAATATTTTCTGTCCATTACATTTCTACTTCTTTACCAATTGCCTTTCTCATTCATCACAACCACCAAGCCTTTTGTCGACCTCCTCTGTTGGTGACTCTGCATATGTCACACCATTCTACTGCTCCATTTAATAATTTGACACCATTTATAGGATTAGTCCTGTTCTCGCTGTTACAACCTTAACACAAATTGTATATCAGAGCGGTAGAATCCAGAAGTTACTTTCTCTCTCATGTTCTGAGGTAATAGATTTGCACTTAAGCTACTGTTGTAAAATTCACATAAAAATTAAACATAGGGCAGCACTCCTAAGTGAGCAAGGACTGGTTTCAACGAGGTCTAATGCAATTACTTTGTGACAGTTTTTTTTTCCCAGTCGTAGTAAAGCATTTTGGTAACAGTGGGTCTTTCATTATTGGTACTGTTAGGGATAAGTTTCATTTTATGAAAGACATCACAGTGGCACATGACTGAGCATGTATATATCTCATTCAACTCCTTGTGTTTTCTGTCTTCAGTGAAATTTGTTTTTACATTGATTTTTTTTTTCAGGTTTTATATTGCTATGAACATTTAATGTATTTTCACTGGAATTTGAATTTCAGATCTAAAGCAAAAAGAATTCTAATGGCTTCTGTGAATTGGGATAGAAAAGAATTAATCTGTTGTCCTTTTGTACATTTTCTTGTTTACTACTTGTTGCCTTGTAGGTACTTAATTGAGGGTCCTCTGATTAGCAGCATGGATTGATATCACTGCACTCCAGGAACTGTGAACAGTGGGACAGATGCTTTAGGAGTCAGCATAGCATGCTGGCATGAATAATAAAAAACCCAAGGAAAAAAATCACACAGGCTTCCTTTTCTAGTTCTAAATGAAAAACTCGTGCTGGGGCACATAATTTGTTTAAAGTGCTGATGGACAGCAATAAACTTGTAAGCTTCTTCACTTTTATTTGGCTCATCAGGTGGCAGGTTGTATAAGCTGTAATGCTATCCAGAAAAAAGGAGCTAAGGGTCCTTTGGAAATATTTGAATTCAGTGTGCAGGTTATTATTCTTCCAAGTCTTGCCTTTGCCAGAAGGGATAGTTCCATTTATAACCCTGGCTGTGACATTGTTGTATATTCTGGTCAGGTGTGTGCAAGTGAAGACTAGGCAGGAATGAGTAATACACAGAGAAAAAAAAGACGAGAATTTTCTTAACAGATCATAAAAACCCCTCAAAATGTCAGTTCTCTGTAAATCAGGATAAGATAATGGGCTAAATATTATAGTGTGTAGCACAAGGCAGAGTTTAAAATTAGGTAAAGAAAGGGAGCTGAAGCAGAGTCACTTATTTTTTCATAATAAGAACTATCTTTACGCTAAAGTAACTCACACATTCAACAATAGAGTACTGCCAGTAGTAAGAGGTAAAGCAAACTCGTTTTTAGGTGGGTTTTCTCATAAATTTTGTTTATAATATTTTTTTTGCAAACCTAACTTCAGGTGTAGGATAACTTTTGGACTGACCTTGCTACACTGAAGTTTTTACTGAGCCTGAATAATATTAAGATCATCAGTTTACTTGCTTCCACATACTCTCAAAGTGACTAAGATGTTTGTTTTTCTGTTTTCCAATGTGGAAATGAAGAGAGAAAACAAAATAATGAAACATTTGGAAGTTTCTATCGCTAGTATGGAGAGCACAAGACATGAGTCTGCTAAAAAGCATGATCTCTATAGGTGTATTTTTGCAGCAGTTTATGAAACACCACAGATTGACCGAGCCATGAGCTTTTGAAAATCACATTTTACATGCTTTTAGTAAAGGCTTAGTTGAATTTTGCATGTACATACCCTGAAGTTTCAAACCAAATGAGATTATTCCAGTTCAAGGCCACACAGGATTTTCCTTAATAATTACATTTTGAGTTTTCTTCAGACTATGCAAGGTCCTGTTCCATTCTTCTGCCATGTCTCATTTGCAGTATGGTGCATGTGAGCTGAAGATGACAATACCAAACAAACAAGCAAGGAAGCAGCCTCATAGTTTTAGGGAGTGAATTGGACCTAATATGAGTGGGAAAATGGTCTTAGAACTTGGTGGCAAGATACAGTGAAAGTCTGACTGGCAAAAGGATTAAATTTTGATGCTGGATTGTGCCTTGTACAGTGATAGGCAGAGTGTTAGGATTGGAAGTTAGGTGAGAATTGGAAGTGATGTCTTGGAGCTAGTTGGAAATACTAGATCTGGTTGATGGTGAGACCTGAGAGAGTAGAAGGCTGAGATTGAGATTTGAAGGGACAGATCAGGTAATAGAAGGAAACTAGCTTGAAAGAATAGATAGAAAAGCCTGGCCTTCTTCAAGTCCACAAGTCCCTGTCTTTCTGTCATCTCAACTAGAATGAAAAATTTTTTGACCTCACTGCTACTTTGCCATGAGAAGGTGTTGGACAATGTAAGACTCACTACACTAACAGAAACCCAGTGGGATTATCTGCCAGACAAGTTGACAGGTAGAACAATGATTCTGCAATATCTGTGATGAAATGCACTGAGGAGATGTGCTTCATGGAGAGATTAGTTATAAAGTCCACTGGTCATCAAGTAGTGTTCATTCACAGTTGGGCATGATGATCTTAAAGGTCCTTCTCAGTCTAAATGATTCTGTGATTCCTTCCTGTCTGTCATAGTAATCACAGAAAATTTGTTTCCTAGAGACTTGCATGAAAATATATTAAAATAGGCAGAACTTTTCATGTTTAAATGAGGGGTTTCAGAAGGGGAAACGACAAGACAAAAATAATTGAGTGCTGTTCTGAAGAAATATCTATTCCAAAGAGATCATATGTGATACTGTGCAAATGTTTCCTCGGTGCCTGACTTGATTTCATCAGGATCTGACTGGCAACAGTCCCAAACTCCACAGCTGTACTTGCACGCAGTGGATTTTGACCTTACCAGCTGGTCTTTCATTATTGGATGCTCTGACAGGCATTTCAAACTGATACAAGAAAGGAGAGATTCCTGTCCTGAATTTCACTGTCTCTCAGTTCATTGTTTTGAATCAGCACATTTATGTCTCCTTTGTACATAAAGGGCAGCTTGGGATGTACAAGTTGTGTAAGGAATATATTCCTGAAAAGGCCATCTTCTACCATGAAGATGAAATGAAATAATCTTTAGGCTCTCCCAATAGGAACTTCCATCCTTTTTTGCCAGGTTTTAAGCACCAAAACCTCACCCCTACAAATGCGAAAAGGTTTTTGTTATAACTCATATGCAGAAGATGACTGAAATAAATCCTGGCAGAGTATATTCTGTCACTTTACTGAACCAGCGTACTCAGCTTTGCCCTCTTAGACATGTGTTTTTCAACTTGTGTGTTCCTCTAATAATGCCACCTTAATTTGCAATCATGTTAATCTTGCAATGAGCTATTATAAATTTGTTAGCATGTTAACTCACATCATAGAAATGAGTGAAGTAGCACAGTGCCAAATCAGGTTTTTATTTGGGATGTTTTAATCCTGCAACCTTTCAAGACTGTATATGGAAGGCCAAATGTATTTTTCCTTTTTCACACATTTTCTTTGTGAAAAATTGTTGTATTCTCTAACTCCATGCTTGAAATACACACAGAGATTTTTACTATGAATTTCCCACATTCTTTAAAGATTTAAAATTCAACACAGTGTTTTTTAACTTTACTAGTTGTTTTCCTGTAGGCCTTGATTATGTTTAAAAAAATCATTAAAGTGCTTATAACTAAATCATATTAATTGTTGGACTCAATAATATTAAGGGTCTTTTAAAACTTTAATAATTCTATGATTCTGTTAAGGATGAAGGAAAATAATTTTCCCTTTCCCAGACAAAGAAAAATAACTCAGACAGGTCTCTTTAGAAGTTTCTTAAAGCACTTATATAAATGCTGTTTTTGAAGAGAAGTGATCAGTCATGCAGCTAGCATAACTATTTTGTTATTTTGACAGGGGGAAAGGCTTGGGGAGGTGGTGTAGGGAGGAGGGCAACGAAGGCAAAATCTAGTACTCCTGCCAGCTTTTGAGACTGTGCTCACACCAAAACCTCTTAAAAATGGATTGAACATGATTAATACACTTCCTGCTTCATATTTACTCTGTAAGAGCTCTTAATCTTACCTGTGTCCTCTCAGAGAAGATTATTAGATAATCAACAGGCTGCATGTGTGTTTTGGTTTGGGTTTTTTGCTCAAATGTTTTAGTGTGATATTTTCTGCAATTATTTCACATCTACATGTTTTAGTCTTAGAAATGAGGTAGTACAGAGAATAGAGTCAGGAATGGTTTTAAGAACAGCATTTTATTAATACCCAGTGGATGAATAGATGTCAGAAGCATGGAATGTGTGACAGCTGCGGAAAAGAATGAGGTGATAAAGAGAAACTCTTGCAAGTTTAATATAAGGGGAAAAAATGCCATCTTTCCTATTGACAAATTCTCACTCAGACTGTTAGAGAAGGTAAGGCAGCTCCTGTACATTCACGTGGCTGATAATTCACAGCCTCAGTCCAGAATGCACAGCATCCCTGATGTATTTATCTTACAAAGCACTTTCTTCCTCTGCTCTTGGCTTTGATAGCTGTCTCTAGTGCAAGAACTTATCTGTGTAGACCCACATGGTACTACAGTATGTAGAGATAAACAAGTTAAGCCTATCAAACCTTCTCTATGTTTTGCATTAGGATAAAAGTCAAGTCCCAGCTCCTTTCCTCACAGTCCCAGCTTCCTTGCCACAAGTGATGTCAGGAGCTGGTTTCTATACTTGCACTCTTTAAAACCTAATTTACTGTGGTAAGACCTACCCATTTAAAAGTATTTCTTAGTAAATATTCTTGACCTTGAGTATGTGCATGTATCTATGACTCCAATACTTGTGTATATATACCCACTTACAAATGTATGAGTTTAGTGTAATTAGGAACTTTCTCTCAGATTAATGAAGTCTTTACATGCGTAGATATTTGTATACCTGAACAATACCCTTAAAAAACTGCATGCAACAAACATATGTGCCTCCAATAAGGTTTCCATATCATTTGTGAAAGTGAGAACAGAGGAGAAGGTAGGACCAAAGAAGAACACTCTTCCCTTATCCAAAGCTCTGTGGTCAGTAGTGTTCTCTTGAAGTGTTCCTGTCAGTAAGAATTGTGTGACAGTAAACTTCAAAAAGACAGCAACAAGAAAATCCTCACAAAAAACCTAAACCCAAAACTTTAAGCATATTTAACTTCAGGACATAGGCAAAACAATGCAATTTGTAATTAAACATCAAGGCATTAGTCATTTGAGTTAGATGAGGTGACTGTACATAATGTAGGTGGACATCTAGTGATGATTTCCCAATTTAGTCCTCTAGTGTAACCTGAACAAAAATATTTGTCTGACTCGTGCTGGTAGTCAGTACTGTACATAAACTGGCACTGTGTTTGGTATGTTTTGAATGGATAAAGCAGTGTTGTTGAAATTGTCAACAAAAGGAGCTGGAAGGCTTTTAATTTTATGTAAAGTGAGAGACTGGATTACTTCATAAATTGCTACATTTCCAGAACTTCAGAGTGGGAGAGTGGTTTCTACAATGATTTCATGCATTAATCTGAAAACCTGAAATGTGTGAGAGACTTATTCTAGTTCCTGTCCCAAGCAAGTCTCTGGTAACCTTAGCTCTTGCCCATCCATTTAGATTGACAGCAATTGTGTGACGTTAGTTAAAACTTTTCAGCAAATAAGATATGTTAACCGAGTGGTCCGAATAGTATTTTCTACCTCAGTATAATGAACATTCTTCACAGAAACTGGCATTATCATTTAGTGCTGGAGTGAGATTGCAGGAGGGTGTGAGCCATTTCGAGTTTGCAGAGTACCACAGCTCTGTGTGTTAACCTTGGTGCAGAGGATGGCACTCACAGGAGAGCTGATCCCTAGCTCGCAGATTAAAAACTTAGCAGTGGAACCATCAAGAGTTTAGTCAAGGAGTTTGTTTTTGGATCTGGCCTCTAGAAATATTCATGATCTAAAGTGTAGTTTGAAACAATTTTAATCTTGTTTATGTTGATTTGATGAAGTTATCCTTTTCTCTCTTTTGGCAAAAAATTTAGAATTTTTGTTGGAGTTATATTGGCATGGCAGGAGGTGCAGGCCTACAGAACATAGGAGGAAATTCACAGGGTTCTTAAAAGAAGTTTGTGTGGTTTTTTTTGTCATAAATAAATAAATATATCAACATGACTATTAATGTACTTTAGAAAAAAAAAAGTAAAATTTGCTATTTTTTGAAAAGAGTTTTGATCAGATGGAAAGTGTTAAGTAATGGATTTGAAAATGTTGATTCTGTGAATATGAAATAGAAATGTAGTTGGCATGATTTACAACATTACCTTTACCATGTAAATATTGGTTGAATATTCATTTCTGCGTCTTTTTTTCTTGAAGTACTTAGATCCAATGATTCATTTGTTTTCCAGTGCATGATATTTTTGGAAAGCTCAGCAGGTTGAGGATGTGTCAAAACCTCAGGGCCAAAATGCTGAGAGCTGGGACACAGAAAATTTAAAGTATGTTTTCAGTCAGTAGATGAGTAAGTAGAAGAGAGCAGACCACACATATCTATATAAATCCTGGGAGAATGCCAGGAATAAGGAATTGCCCTATAGACCAGTAGAGTGTGAATATTATAGGTAACATATGGAGGCAACTGTCACATCTCACAAGTAGTTTTGTGCAGCAGATATTTCTGGAGCTTTTGAGGTTACATCATCTTGTTTTAAAGCAATGAATGTGAAGATGATTTGCCTGCAATTTCTTTAGGCCAATATTGGTGGATAAGGCAGTAGTTGAAGACCAAAGAGGTAGAGAATATTGAGTAGAGAGGAAGGGCATGGGCTGAGAACAGGCACAGAAAAACAATGATGATAAGGGGGTGGAGACTGAATTCTTTCTAATGTCTGAAGTCTGCAGTACTGTTATCTCTCATGAAGTTTTACAGATCATTAGTCTCTTAACTGATGCTTATGCCTTTGGGTAGGTAGGGAAATATTCTTTCATTAAACAATGCAGATATTGCTCATGTAGGATACCTTTTTTTAAGTAAGGATTAGTGACATATAAGCTTGAGGGTATATTAGCCTCTCACTGTGCATGCATAGCTTTCATTAATGCTAATTAACTAATAATGATGAAGGTGCTGGGGACTGTCTGGAGATTAAAGAGCAGCTGGAAGATGCTGATAACCTGTGATACTGCTGTAGGCCATCGGCCCTAGCAAGTCATTAATCTTGGAAGTGCCTGGTACTGTTATAAAGTGACAAAAGGTTTTGGAGATGGGGAGGAGGTAGAAAGAAGCAGGCAGGCAGGCAGGCAGGCAGGCAGGCAGGCAGGCAGGTAGGGAGGTAGGTAGGTAGGTAGGTAGATAGGTTGTAAATGAATATGAGATTACAGGAAGACCCAGTCTCATAATGTATTTGTATGGGCCACAGGAACCAATCTTCCAGGTCCTATAGCAAAGGGAAGGCTTCTGGGTTCTTTGGGCATCCTAGGTATGAACATTTCCAAGTTAAATCCACAGAAAGAAGAAAGGAGTGGGAACATCGTATGCTGCACAGCTGCACTTCTGGTTTGTGTATTTCAAGGAATGAACTCCTTTTAATATAAATAATGTTGACTGATGTTTGTTCAATATGGACTAAGTAATTAATTCCAAGATATGAGTTAAACATTTCACCATTACCTTTCATGTATGATTCAAAACCTTGTAAGATTCCATCATGCTTGCTGTCACTGTGTGCTTTTATAATGAGTTGCCAAGGAACAGGTTTTGGATGCATTGTTAGCTAGGCTTTGATTCTCTCTTCTTCTGCCAGTTATATCCCTTTGCTGGGAGATTTTTCTAGCTACAGTAAATTAAACTCTTTAGATACATTAAATTCAACAAAAGCAAAATGACTGTACTTCCAGTGTGCTAGAACAATACAGGAAGAACACTGGGGCCAGGTGATGGGGTCTGAAAGAGTTGTCAAACTAAAAGTGTGTTTTAGTCATTTCAATCCCCAATTCTTTAGGTACAGAAGTTATTTAAGTAATATGTTAGATAGAATTTTAGGGAATCATAAGTCAAACAAAGAAGTAATTGGAACATCTCTTCTCCAGAAGGCATTTGTATTTTCTTCAAATTCTTAAAATATTAAAGTGTCTAAAAGTGGTAAATCATTGTCTGCACTCGCAGAACTGTTCTGAAAATTCTCTAAATAGATGATTTTATAGAAATACTGTTATGAAAAAATACAAAAGTTTAATTTTCATTACCCATTTGTAGACCTGTAATTATTTAGTAACAAATAATCAGGAAGACTCAAAGCTTTTTAGAGTAAAATTTTACTTAGACTTTCAGAATTTCTCTTTGACTTCTTAATGGACTCCCTTATGAATAACTTGATTTATAGTGTTGAGATATCTTGACACCTTTACATGTCCATACTCCAGAGTCCAGGATTTTGGTTTTACTTTCAGTGGACTGAAATGCCAAAAGGCACTATATCAAAGTAAGTCTGTGACAGACCAAGTACCTTTATTTCCTTATCATCTAGCCTTTTCCAGCCAAACGTAAGAGTTCTACATCTGTTGTTAATGCAGTGACATTCGTTTAACTTGCAGCATTATTTGTGATACTGCCATCAGACTGGCACAAGACTACTGTCTTGGGACAATTTATTTACTTGGAGAAGTTGTATATCCCATTCACGTTATTTATGTGAATTACATTTGAACAGAAATCTTGAGATTTCTTTCACTTCTTTTCCTTTCTATTTGTAAGAGCTTGCTCTTTGGATTTTGGGGGTTTTTTTGTTGGGTGTTTTTTGAACGGGAAGGTGGGCATGTTTGGGTTTTTAAAATTATTTTTATTTACTGAATCAGAGTGTAGGAGCTGTCATATAACTTCTATAAGCATTGAGATCAAAGAGTTTTTACATATGGGGAAGGCTAAAATGTGGTTCTTTCTGCTTGTTTACGTAGCAGAATATGAGTATATTGAGGAAAAAGTGTTTTTACAGATAATCATGAGCAGAGAAAAAATGCTAAAAAGAATATATACATTGTTTGCATTTTTTTTCAGCTTTAGATTCAGTTCTTGTTCCAAGAATTCTGTCCAAAATTGTGGGTTACAGGACTGAGGGTCAAAACTTTAAAGATCCAGAATGGCTTAAAGGGTTCTTTGAACCAACAGGATGGAGTATTTTCCTCAAAAATATGGTATATTTTTATTTACACGGCTATCTGTAGGAGGCTTGGAGTAGCTTTTTTATCCTAGAAGAATAGGTGTTGAGCACTTGAAAATGAAAGAAGTGCTGAAGAAAA
This sequence comes from Vireo altiloquus, assembly GCA_013396875.1. Taxonomy (NCBI): domain Eukaryota; kingdom Metazoa; phylum Chordata; class Aves; order Passeriformes; family Vireonidae; genus Vireo; species Vireo altiloquus. Next base: position 41,788 of record VZRF01015295.1, on the reverse strand, counting down.
GCAGTTTTTTGGACTTATATACTGTGCAGTGCTGTGCTTATTATTTAGCAGTTCATCTTCCTGGGAACGGAGAAGCTCTCAGGTGTGTGCCCAAGACCTCAAAAATTTTTAAGGCAGCTCTGATGCTGAGTTGTCATGAAAACATGAGTTACTTTGGACATTAGTAAAGAGAGTCTTCTTTTTATAATTTTAGTAGCAGTTCCAATGTACCTATGTGAATTTTGGTATAATTAAACAAATACTTTTTCCTACCTTGAATGAGTGCTCCTTTGCATTCCTTATTCAAGTAGGTGCTTGTAAATCAATAGCCACTATACAAGTTTATTCAGCTGAAAGACTGTATATTACAGGACTCTAGTTCTGTTCTATATCATGGCTTTTGTGCCAAAGTATAATTGTGTTTGAATTTGTTTTCTGTCCTGTTTTCATCTGTTTCATGAAAATCTTCTGTCTACAAGACTCATCAAATAGCTGGCTCAAATGATCATTTTTCCTGTTTGAATGAAGGGGATTTTGTTTATTTGACTCTAGTGGCTTCCTAGAATAAAAGTTGAAAACATTCTTTGGAGGAAATAAAAAAACAAGAAAAACCATGAAATGCACTATCTATAAGAGTGGAATTCTGATTTACAATAAAATATATTCCTTTTTAATTTGAAGAAAACTTTCATAGCCATACCACAGAAAATGTTTTGTTTGGTCAACTGCTGTACCCACAAATGTATTTTTCTCATGGCAGGAAAGGGCTCTTGGATAGTTAAAGACATAACTATGGAAAAATGTGTTTATGAAACTACTGTTACTCTTGTTTGAAGTATGGCTCTAGATAAACGTAGTGCAATCTAGAAGGTTCCAACTACTGGGAAGTCTTCTTTTATTTAATCTATTCATGCAGGAACTGACTTGCATTGCAAACTCTTGAAACAGTAAAAATCAACGAGGCACCTTAGAAAATTAGTATGAAATTTATAACATTTTTGAACCTGTCATTAGTGCTGATTTTATTTGTTAGTATTTGTCCACTACAGAAAAATGGAATATTGAATTACTTAATGTAGAGCTGTAATTAAGACCAGTGTGTATTAGCCCTGAGATTAGCTCAGTTGGTTAGAGCATGGTGCTGGTAATGCCAGTGTTGCAAGCCTCACCTAGGTATGGGCCATTCTCTTGAGTTGGACTTGATGGTCTTTGTGAGTCTCTTCCAACTCAGAATATCCTGTGATTCTGTGGTGTTATGCCAGCAGCTCTTTTCTTGTTTTTCCTAAACCGAGAAAAATGAAGATTGAATGCAAATCTGACTTGTATAGGAATTTTTTTTCTGTGTTTTCTGTCTCTTTGCCCAAACACAGCACTGGGGAGGCTTAAGGAGGCTTTTTTTGCCTATTCTCTTGAAAAAAAAAGCACTTAAGTATATTTGTTTTGCATCTTAAGTGATCATTACTAATTAATTTAAGCCTGTATCTCACAAATGAACACAATTAATAAATTGAGTTGGTGTTGCAGTGGTGAATTTGAAGACTGTTCAAGAGAGAAGTATGTTAAATTAAAATTAGTTGTTATATTTAAATAGTTAAAGAGCTCAGAAATGCATTTGCCAGAGAAACATCTGTGTCAAAAAGTGGTGTTGAATTACAACTGGGGAGTATGCCTCAATCTCTGTCAGTGATTTGAGCGAAGCAGCCAGACCTTGCCCTGAGAAGGCTGATAAGTGTTCACAAAGTCCTCCTGATAACAGTGAGACAGGACATCTGAGAGGGTCATGGTACCAAATGTTGGGGCTGTGGTTATGGCTGAAGCTGATGCTGCTACTTGATGAGGGAAAATGTGCCTAAGCTTTCAATTTACTTCAAGTGGATTTTGCTGTACTTTCTGGTGGAACCGACAGTCTTTCCTCTTGATGTTTGATGTGTGGACTTCTCTTTTCCTTAGACTTTAAGAAACGTTAATAATCTGTAGGCAGTTTTTTGTTGAGGCTGGAGGGAAGAATTTCACACTCTTCACTCAACAGTGCCTTTAAAATATATATATGTTTATAATATATGTACTGTAGAATCAGTTGTGTAGACTCTTTGAGGTTTGTGTCTCTCAGTGGTGGATTTTACACTAAGGTAAAATGCTGATGTGTCATTTGGATACAGCAATGTAAAGACCCCTTTTAAAAAGGTAAGAGCCTGTCAGCTTTCACAACTATAATATAGAATAGGTCACAAAAAAGTTAAAAGGCAGGAATTGATTCAGGGAGAAAAAAGCATACTGACATGTTACAGACATATTTAAAAATGGCTATTTGGTTTTAAGATAAAAAGTAGAAATCCATATAAATTCTTCTTAGAACAATTTATTTCAGCTAAGTACATTTTGTATGGTCTGCTGAAGAAGGTTGTAAGAAGCTTTTTCAATTCCCTGTATTATTGTCTTGCCCTGGAGATTCCCAAACCAAAGTTACAGACTTGTAAAAACTGAGGAAGAAATAAGTTTGCCATGTCTAGCAGGGATTGGAGAAAGGGAAAAATACCCCACACCCACCCCACCTGAAAGGACCAAAAAAAACTTTATAGAATAGTCACTCCAAGACAATAAACAAAAGGCAGATGAACTCTTTTCCTCTAAAATATGTAGCTTCACATGTATTGAAATACAGTTGTAGATTTAGGATGTTTCAAATGGGTAAATTATTTCATATAAAAGTAATTTTATTCCCTTATTCTATAAACCAGGAACTGCAGTGGTCTGTATTTGATTTTATTATGAATGCTTGTGTGATCTATCGACAGTAGTCTTCTGAAGAGCAACCAAAATCATTGGTGCTCAACTTTCACCCATTTCAGCACCTATATGTGTCTAAAAGATTAGATAGTTAGGATTAGTATAAATAAGATGAGATAAAAACTAATCTCTTGCAAGTTTTTTAGCTTGGTTGCATAAGGCTTGGGAGCAGAGTAATTCCTGCCTTATTAAAGCAATAAAAAATAATAGGAGAAGAATTGATGAAATTGAGGAATAGCTCAAAGTGAAAGTGTGCATGTGTGGGACAGCATAATTTGAGTTCTGGAAGATGTAGGCACTATTAATGATGGAGCAGAGAAACAATAGATTAGACCATCTTGGAAAAACTTAGAAGTTGCATCAGGCTGGCAAAGTTTTTATTAAAGAATAATTCTGAGATAAATCAAAAGTTTTAAGAATATTAAATTACTTTCTACGTGAAAAATTCAACACTTTAATTAACACTTATCCCTCACTAGAAAAGTTCCTACCTTACCTTTCCAAATGTAGTTCAGTATTTAAAAAGTTGGGGGAATTTTTTTTTAAGGGTGAATTTTCAGATTCATTTGCCACAATTACAGTCTGTGAAACAAAAGAGAACAATTATAATTACGGATCCTTGTATTGCTTAGTCACAGCAACTGCTGCATTATCTATGCTCCAGAATAAATGCTTTCTACTCTTTGATAGACAAATTAAGCTTAAAACCCTCAAATCATGTGTAGACTTTTGTACTGTTACTTGCCAACTGCTACCTGCAGATGCAAATCTTAAAAGCTCATATGCCACCTTCTTCTTTGGGGAAATCCTCCATGAGAAGAATATTTTTCTTCATCTGGCACAAAGATGACATTTTTCCTAAATATCATGTGAAGGTTTTCGTGAGCCAAGAACTGAACATTTTGTCTTCTGCTGCCTGACTTACTGCAAATTATTCCATTTTGGAGGTTTAGAATACGAGCTAGCTGCTGCTTCTATGCCAACAGTAGCTTGAGTTGCTGACCTAATATGATTGTCTGAGTTGCCCAGAAAGACCAAGATGCCACACCATTTAATTACCTATTTATCACCATTTCTTATTCCATGATGACAAGACATTATCTTGTTTTAAGAGACTGAAACTATTCCATATGGGAAGTTTTAACTTCATGTTTTAGATTTCCATACTTGCCTCTGTTAGTTTGGTATTGTTATACTTGTGGAAATTTAAGGAATGATGTTCTCATGTGTTTTGAGGTGGATTATTTGTAGGAAGATAGACTTCTGCGTGATCCACTTTGTCTCTTATGAATTAGCTTATTCCTTAAGTAAGATTTAGACTAGTTAATGTCTCAAATAAAGAAAGCTCAGATTAATTTAGCTGAAAGTAGTGAGGACAAGGACAGATAGTTACGTTCAGTAGAGATTAGGCAATATTAGATGTAACAATAGATCAAAAAGAAACCCAAGTTTAGAAGAGAACACATAGCTCTATCTGACTTTTCAAAAATATATTTTACATTTATTCCTTTAATTTGGAGGCAGTATTTTTATTTCAATTCTTCATTTAATTGCTTATTATATGAAATTTTATATTAACTTTCCTCACTTAGTGTTTCTGTTCATCTGTATGCAGTGATCGTCATGTCATATGTGATACTGATGCTTTAGGCTTTAACTTTTATATTTTTCAAATCCTGTACTACCCAGTGTTACTCTGAAGTTTTCTGTAGCTCGTTAAGTGCTGTTCTCTTAGTATAAGATAGACAAAACAAAGCCTCTACAGCGAGCTCTCCAAGGACACCCTGACCAACAACTGCAAACCTTCATCTTGGGGAGAGGGGGGCAAGCTTGGGCAAATTCCATCCCTGCCTGGGTTCTGCTTGGGGAATTGATGCTGATATCAAGGTGTGAAGAACTCGTGAGCTGTCGTTGTCCATTTTGGGATGCACTGAGGCAGGAGCCTCTGGGACCCAGAGTGTACCTCTGAAGGCCTTTCAAATAAATCCCTCCTTTATTCCTTTATTCCTGTCTAGTCTCTGTTTCTAGGTAGCCGTTTAAGGCATCAATAGCCTTCTGTTATTGTTCATTTTTCAGTGTTTATGTGCACTAAGATATGCAAATGCTCAACTCCAAGAATGAGTAAATGTGCCATGAATTTGATGTACTATCATAGTCTTCATAGAATCCTATATATCTGTTAAACAATTGTATATGTCTGTTACCTAACATGCAAATATCAACCTATGGAACTCAGTTTTTCAGTACAACCAATTCTGTTGCCTTTCTATTCTTCAAATGCAAATTGATACTAGGATTACTGAAAATTTAGGTGGGAGAACGCCTTAAGAAGTAAGCAGTCCAAATTCTAAGCAGTCCAAGTCCCTCAAAGCAGGGACAACAATGGGGTCAGATCAGGTTGCCCAAGTTTAGATCCAGTCTTATATTGTGGATGATGCTGTAGTAATTCACAACATACAGTAGGTGTTGATTTTCCATTCTGAAGCAACATGAGTAACAGAAATGCTGAATTTCAGACCAGTAAAAATGTGCTGTACCATCTAGGGCAAGACATCCATGTGTGTATCCTTTGTGCTGCTTATAAATCCGTGCAGTCAGCCAGGTGCACGAGGTGTCAAGGAGGATTTTCTTCCTCTTTCTCTCCTTCATCTCTCTCCGTACAACACCGTAAACTGGTATTCACACACTGTTTTGTATAAAAGAAACAGAAATCCCTTTGCTGTTATCAGCAACCAATACCAAACAAAACTATGGATGCTGAAAGGTTCAGGTAAGCAGATAAAGATCATGTACCTCCTGATTAAGTTCCATGCCCAGATGAGAGTGGAAGGTGTTACTGGATGGTGGTGTGCAGAGCGTGTACTAATGCTTTCAGGCTGTTTTGAAATTATGTGGAATTCAGCAGTCTAGGTGTTTCTCAGTAAGTGGTTTTCCAGTGGTTTTCAGGAGGCAAGGTAGTGTCCCGCAGGTAAGGAATTGATGGTTCATAGTCTAGCTCTTGTTATTTCAGTGACACACTGTGCAGCTTCAGTAAAATATCTGTTCTTTCTCCTTACCTTTATGCTTAACTGCTGGAGGCATTTCCTAATAGAAGACATGAGGGTTGCACCATATTATTGTTACTGATCATTGGAAAGGTCATTGGTATTATCAATGGAGAAGGGAAAAACCCACTTGGTATCAATACTGATCAGTCATCTCATCTTTTTTAGGTTTTGCTTTGCTTTTTCTGTTGTTTGATAAGTTAAATTAGTGAGTGTTGAATAGCAGTCCCTTTTTTGATTCTTGGATAGAATTTCCTTGTGTAATTCAGCGAGCACTCAAATTAAGCAACAAAGCAGAACAGGAATTATATGTTCTAATAAGAAAGCTAAAAGTATGAGTATCAGTACAACCTGTGATCATGAAACTATAAAGTGTATTTCAAGAAATGCCTGATCTGTGCTGAGGCTCTAAAAACAAATGCCAAAAATAGTAGTAAAATAACAGAATTTTAAGTAGCTTTTTGTCAGTAGTAGTTGTCACTGACCTATAAGTTGTTAAAACTAGCAGATGATCATTGTAGGTCCCTTCTAACTGAACTATTCTATTTTATTCTAAAAGTTTTAGTTTTTTAACAAACAACCCAGGCTTTTTACTCCTAAAATTTCTCATAAGAATAGAGCATTAGAAATTAAAAAATAGCATTTTAAAGGATTCCCTATGAGTAACCATGTTTATGGTTCAATAATGTAGCTATTAGCTTCCACAGTATATACTGTGATATGATATTTGAACTAATCTTACTATAATATTCATTTTAACTGTTAAGATCTTGCACTTGGACTACTATTCTTTTCTGAAACGAAAAATAAATTGACATGAACAAAGGATAAGTTGTGCTACTTTACTTCTTTTTCTTCCCACCCCCTTGCCTTCTATCTAGTTCTTCAGTCAGTTCTGATGGAAAAAATTATGCTAGATGATGTGCAACTGTGTCTTTTCCCCAGGCAGCCTCTCACTGCCGCTAGTTATTCTTTGGCAGTCTGAATCTTTTATCTTGGCATTATGATACAGCCTGAATGAGAAAATTAACATTAATAGCAGCAGTAAGTGTGAGGGGAGCTAGTTTAGGCTGCTGAATTTCATTCCTGCCTCGTACTCTTGAGGGGAGTAGGACAATTGAGAGTTGATGTGCGTGGAAAAAGAGCCGAGGCAGTGTGTTTGGACTTTATTTCTCCTTGTTCTTAGAAAAACATTCTTCTTCTCTGCTGCATATTTCCATGCTTTTTTTATGTTCTTTTTTTCCTAAAACATCCCCATGTGAATAAATTTAGTCAGAGAATAAATTTACCTGTGAGCAAACCTATTTGGATGGATTAATAAGAATTTCATCTTTTTCTTTTATTTTTTAGGTTCTTCTTCCCCATGAATATCTATAAACAGTTTTGAACATTTTTAAAATGTTCAGTTTTGAAAGCTCAAAATTGAGGCAGAAGAAAACAAAATAGATGTTAAAAACTCAGAATTTTTAAGACAACTATTTTTTTCGGATGTTTTAGGTGGAGGGGTGGGTTATCTTTTTAGTGTCTTGCTCACAATTCTGAAGGCCATTATTAGAAACTATATTCAGGCAAACTTTTGGCGTGATGTCAAATGGTGTTGCCATCAGCAGTAGAAAGGAAATGCTGATTCTTATCAGTGTCCATTTCAGGCAAACAGGAGTGAAATTTCATAGGACAAAGTAAAGGCACTTTTAGTTCTTGGACATTTTCTCTGATTTTTGAGATACTTTCTGTAAAGGATGAGACCCAAGAATATAGAGTTAAGGTATGCATACAGATTATTGGGATTAGGTTCAAGCCTGAATGTTGAACTCATTGAACAGTGAGAAACTTCAAGACGTGATGTGAGAAATCACTGGACCTGTGTAGCAACAGGGTGAGAAGGTGACAGGACTTAGGGCGCCTTGAGGAGTGGCTGGGTTTCACAAATTGTGAGGGGTCATTGTTAGACCATCATTGTTAGAGAAAGGTGGCCAGACCTCACCAGTAAAGGGGAAACCTTTTGGGAAGTGAGACCTTTCAGGCCAAGTGGTGCCTTGGTTGTTGTATCATTGATATCATGTAATGCTGAGATGACCTGGTTAGCAATATTGCAGCAAATCTGAGATTAGGAAGAAAAATTAATTAGTCACAAGTGCTTGATTTGGGAGCAAGCAGGAGTAGAGAGAAGGATGTCAAAATGGAGAAAAGGGAGTATAATAATGGCAGATCACATTTGAGTAAGTCAATACTCTTGGCAGCTTGGGGCTTTCACCTTTTCATTGCAGCTTCTTCTGACTTACTTTTAAACTTCAATACTGATTCTTTTCTATGTGAGTGTGCTTTCATGTGTGTGACCACCAGTGACCTTGAAGCAGGACTGTGCAGTGGGTGGGATGAGAGGTCAGGGTCCAGATACTGGAGAAAGGGCAGTGGATCACAGGAAGTCTTGGGGAGTAAAGGTAGAGATATCTGATGGGAGGACCAGCTGCTCCAGAGACCAGGAGTCCAGGGTCAGCTATCAGGCATCCATGTTTAACTGCTGGTGTTCTCCTGTGGTAATCCCTGAGGCTGGATGTTGGTGTTCATTGAGTGCTGCTTGTCTTTGAAATGTGCATTTCAAAAAAGCTACGTTTCTCTGCTTACACTGACCTGTGTGGGCAGGCATGTTAGCACCACGTGCATCCCTGAAGATTTGGCACATGGGTAGATCCATTTTGGGAGGATAAAGCCCACAGCAAACAGCCTCCATCACCCTATGCAAGCATGGAGGAACCACAGGTTGCAGAGTTCATCAAAGCTCTGTTTTGGTTGATTTGTCACCGATTGTGAGCCATGCAGCACTTGTGGGGGCATAGCAAACTCTGTACTGAGTGGGGAGCTATGTGGGGGCTCAGGGCAGACTGGCATGGGGCAGACTAGGGCAGGGGCCTCCCTCAGAAGCCTTGTCCCACCGTGCCCAGAGGTGGCAAATAGAGCCAAGATAATGAGCAGGGCAGTGGTCCCAGGACTGCCAGGCATGACCATGGGGACAGGGCGTGCAAACACACACCAGGGAGGGATGTGCCCAGGTGCACTTCCAGTTGTAGCATGGAGACACACCTCATACTGTGTCTGCCCCTGCTGGTCCACCACGTGGCTGTCACCTGAGAGTTCACGGGGTATTTATTATTTACCCTTGAAGCCCCCTGAGTAAGCAGACTTTTCAAGCTGTGGTCAATACATGAGATTTGTCATCTTGTCCCACTCTGAGCAGCTGCCAAGCCACGTGCTTGTGGGGTTTTCTTTCCTGCTCTGTCATCTCATGTGCTGGATGGGGCACAGCTGAGCTTCTCCTGCGAGTTGTTTGCAGTCAGTCAAATCTAAATTTGTACCTTTCAAGTGTACATGCAGACCTCTGCTCAGTCTATCTATACTGACATACTCGTTTCCAAGAATTTTACAGAGAAGTCTATCTATGAAGCAATTCATGTAGCCTACTTTGTCTAGAATTTGAGTCATATGCTTTGATCCCTTTCTCATTAACAATTTCTCACTATGTTGAATAAGTCTTTACAGTTTACTTTCCAGCACACCTGAGGTGGCTTCCCTTCACACAACTGATTTAAAAAAAAAACTTCCCTGTTATTCATTAACATTTCAACACCTCAGTTGCATTATTTAGAGAAATCTGTTCTCAGCTCACTATTGGAAGCGTTGTTTGTACAGCAATGCTGTCATTTCTTCAGAATTGTCTGGGATTACTGTAATCTTCCTAAGGTGTGTAATCGCTCTGGCATTTTCTGGGAAAGGCCTAGTGTAAATGGCCCCATGAATTCCCACCTCCCGTGCCATAGGGCCTCTTTACAAGACTTAATTTTCTCATCTAGTCTGTCTCACAGAGCTTCAGATGTGCTGTGAGAGGTGGATCAGTGGCCACTGTGACAAAGTGACTTCAGCTCTCTCATTCCTTTGCTTATTGCAGTGTGACAGGAGAAGTTTGTGACTTAGTAATTAAAAGTGGTTAATCCAAGTGATTTGAATAAAAAAAGTGAGATGGTTAACTTAAGTGTCAGCATTGAGGGCACAACTTTACTCCTACTAAATCTAATGCACAGGGTTGAAAATGTAGAGTGTATAACTCAAGGCAAAAAAAAAAGATGGAAATCTGACACTGCAGCTCCTCTGGCATCAGTGTATGTCCAGTGGAGTCACATAATAGAGGACCCACAACTGCCAAAATTCTTATGCTAATAGCATAAGTCTTAAAATAATTTTATTCTACATCCCTTACCAGAGCATAATTTACTGCAGGTTGGCTATTCTGGAAACAGTCATTTAGAAACCTATAGGTGCATATATTGCTCATATTTCCAAACTTTGGTGTAAACTCAAAATTTATGCTTAAAAGCACAGGCTAGAGTTTGTGTTCGTGTTCTATTCATAAACAGTTAAGAAACTAGCACAGTTTATAAAATATGGAATATGAATAGTTTGCTGTTTATCTTAAATTTCTACTTCCATACTACCCTATTTGTGTCTTGACTTTTGCTATTCTGGATAGGTATTCTGTTTAAAACATCAGTGAGTTAGTTTTAAAATCTTTATAACAGGAAAGAGTAATTCTGTAACATGAACAGCGAAGTATTGCAAGGATGCATTATTAAAAAAATAAATCAGAATGTGATTGTTTGAAGTCACCCAGAGCATTATACGCTTAATGACATTGTCACCCTATTTTTCAAACTTTTGTATATTTCTTAGTAGTTTAACTGGAAACATTGAAGGTACCTTCTTGTGGGTAAACAAGATTTTCTTAATGTTCAAAAGGAAAGAATTAGTAGATTAAGAGGCTAGGTTTCAGGGATTGGTGTGGTATTTCTTTTTTATGTTTGCATTACATGTTCTCATTAAAGATAGAAGTGTAATATTTATTTTATTCCATTTATGATGAATGTCTTAGAGACATTATCTCTAAAATAGAGATAATAATATTTTTTTGCATTTAAAAAGATGCTTTTGATAAAATAATAATGAGTGTATTAATATTAAGGTAATCTTCTGATTTCATCAAAATTGCTAAAAGAATTTTCCTGTCTTCTGGCACTTAGATACTGAAACTGTCACACTCAATTTGAAATTTATATTGACGGCTCCATGTTGTTGATTCACATTTAAAAGAACAGAGTTATGAAAAGTGTGTGCTGTGATTTCTCTCTATTTGCTGGACTTGTAAGAAAAGTAAAAACTGACCTCTGGCAGTTCCTTTAGTTGCATGGTTTGGGAATATCTTTCAGTGCTTTTTAATACTTGTGAAAAACTCCCAACTAAAGCTGTGATGAAAATTACAGTAGGCAGACCCAAGGGAATAACTCCAAAGAATGTGTAAATTTAATACAAAAGCAAAACATCTGTTAGAAGATGTTTTTTTTGGGCTAATGCAGCCTAACATGCTGGGTACTGAGTGTATGTGGGTGGGAATGGGAGTGGGGGCTGTCTATACCTCAGAAGAAATGTTACCTCTTTTCATCAACTAAATAATCTTTAAAAAGTTAGAAGAAGGAGAGTTTTACCTTATGAAAATTTTACTTTTTGCTTTTAACACTCCTCCTTTTGAAATATATGGCCAGAATTCTCTCTTATCTTGACACATTGGTGGTGTGTGGGTGTGGGGGAAGAAAAAAGAGAAGGAAAATGTTTGTGAAGTAAGGGAGAGAGCTGCATGCAGTTCAGGAACACACACTGCACAGTATGGAATTACAGTCACATAACTGCTTGGAACAGGCAAAAGAAAGCTTTTTTTCATAGTATCCACTGGTACCGCAAGGAAGCAATATCACAGTGCTTAAAGAAAGTTCAAAATCATGAAGGTCATTTCCACTTCTAGATCACAAGAATTGAACTTATTTCTGATATTAAAATCTTAAACAGTGCTAAACTTGTGAATTTCTTTAGTGTAAAGGTAGAAAATGTTCTTTTTGGTATAAGGTATAAGGACAGGGGCTTTTGAGTAGGCATGGAATAGGATTGAAAGTACCATAGAATCATCGAGGTTGAAAGAGACCTTCAAGGTCATCCAGTCCAGCCATCAATCTAGTACCAACATAATCACCCCCAAATCAGATCCCCAGGTGCCATATCCAGTCACCTCTTGAACTCTTTCAGAGATGGCAATACAACCACCCCCCTGAGCAAATTATTCCAGTTACTAACCACTCTTACAGTTACTTTATTGTTTCTTTTTTTTCTAATATTTAAACTGAACGTCCCCTGGTACAACGTAAGACAATTTCCTCTTGTCCTTTCGCTTGAGACATGGCAGAAGAGATCCACTTCCTCTCCCCTACATCCTCCTTCCAATAAGTAGGCTAAAACCAGATGTCTGTTCTAGGCTATGAAATAGTTCATAGGCAAGCATGGTATCCCCTGGCATTTCCTCTGGTTTTGATAGGGCTGGTATCCTGCAGCCCTCTGCAATGGCACAGCTATCTCATTACTCTTCTCTCCTGGGCCTTCTCTCCTTCATGCTGTTTCCTGAAAAGCAGAGCATTTAGCCCATGAGACTCTCTTTTAGTCTATTTACTTATGTAGCTATTGGTAGAACAGAGCCTGTAAGACCATACAACTTGGATAAAGTGTAAACAAACGACACTTTAGTTGTTGCATTTCTCACTTTCATGCCTTTTGCTGTCTTAATCTTCACTCTCTGGAAAGCAAACTAATTTCTGGTTAACTACAAATATAGTCTAAAGTGCTTGAAGATCCCACTGAGGGTCACCGAATTGTACACTTCCTCTATGAAGTGTCTCTGTAGAAGGATTTTCTTGTGTATATTTGTTGTGGCTATTGGTGATTCCTTATTTTAGCAAAGAGCAGAGAAATTAAGGTGCTAGGATCTTTGCCTTTTATCGTGTTCACAGAACATGGCTTGTGACTTAAAAATAAGGATTTTCGAGACATATTTGATTAAAGGGTCGTACAAAGGGGAAGATCACACATGAGATTTCCAAACATAGGCTAAATTCTTTGGACTTAAATACTGTAGAATAGTCTTTGAAGTATTGCGTTAATAGTTAATGTGTGAACTATTTAAAAAAGAGGGAGAGGGGATGTGGTGTTGTTATGAAGAACCACTCCTAGAGTCTGAGAGAGCATTTTTCACCTAAAACAGCAGCCATGAGCCTTCAGAATTCCTTTATAAATGTAGAATGAAAATACATGCATATTTTGGCTGCAAGTTTGTAGCTAAAACTAATCTCATGAATTTTTTGATGGCTTAAACTCAATTAATGCTTCTAAATGGCAGGTGCTTATGAACAGCTAGGTATTTTACAGTTCTTTTTGTAATACCAGCACAAATTTCAACTGCTAAAGACCTTACACTGGCTTTTCACATGATTTTAATATACTTAATATTCAGGTGAAATAATTACACTAGCCACATCAAATATATTTGATCAAATGGGAGGAAATGAAATTCTTTCCATTTACCTCAAAATTGACTTTCAATTTCTTATAAATACTTTTACTTGGTTATACCACTATTTTAAAAAGTGGTACTGTCAAGAAAAATTATCCTGTAAAGAAAAAAACTAAATATTTCTGTGAAACAAATGCTTAATACTATTTTACTCATTTTGGACACAGTGAAAGGTAAAAGATCATAGATTTTAACATGAGCGTTATAATATAAGAATTAAGACTATTGAATAAGCATATTGTGCATTCATTATAGGTCGTATCCAATAGAGCAGACAAACAATTTGCTGTGTGAAGGATCCAGTCTTTGTTTGTCTTCATTCAAGTTACAGGAATTTTTGCCTCATGTTTGGAGGCACTCAGAACATTGTGATCTTTACTGGCATAGAGCTTGACTGTTTCTTTCAGGGAAGAATTTAGGGATTTAATTATGTTCCTCACGAGTTGTTCAGTGGTCATACATAACCAAAATGATTTGATGTTGCATGCAGTGAAAAAATATGAGGGAAGAAGGCTCGATTTTATCTCCCAAGTTTCTAAAGAATATTTTATTTCAGGCATAGCTCTTAAGTACTGCTTATGACAGTAGCTCAAATGCAGTAGTTCAAATACAAGCTTAGTAAATATTTGAACATTAAGACTTATGACTTTATGCTGATGTTATAGTTCCATGATTAAATGTGTTGCTAAGCCCTAGCTAATGAACTCTAGAGAGATGCAGAATTTATGGTCTTAAATGTGGCCCTTTGATGCAGTTGTACTTCTTTGGAAACCAAGCTAGCATGAAGACATGGTCCTGCCCTGTCTCCTACAGATGTGTAGGCATATACCAGTCACAGCTAAATAATCTTACAGGACTTAGTGTCACAACTTTTATATTAATAATATACCAAGTTTTATTCATCCTACTTACCCATCCAAGTTGTGCTAGTAATGCATGAGAATTATTGAAATGTCCTGAAAATCTGCTCTACTGTTGATTATGTGTCATTCCTAAGTTGAAACCTAAAATTACTTCAAGTACTACAGTACCAAGTAACTAAAGTTTTGCATTAGTAAAATGAAATACACGTGAAATATGGAAATAAGGCATTGGCTATCTGATAAAAATCAGAACACCTCCAGAGGACTTTTAAGCAGCTTCCTTTATTCTGCACGTGTGTAAGGATAATCAGTTTCCTAAAATGGTGACAAATTTATCATTACCTCTTCAGAATGGTTTGTTTTTTGGATGATATCATAATGATTAATTTATAAAACTAAATGGTTTTTGATGAACCTGTATCTCCATTTCATGGAGGCCTTATTCTCTCTAAGTCGGTAGAAAAAGAAATGTTGTTTATTTCTTTCTGATCTAGTTTAAGCTTCCTGCCGCTCACTCATCAATGATTTATGTGTCATTCTAGTTCTATCAATATGGCAAATGAATATTAAAAATCCACAGAAAACATCTGAGACTGAGAAAGTGATTTTACTGTTATTCCACTTCAAAATTAGGAAATTAAAGTACAAATTAGTTATTTGTCCTCAATACTGACTCTAGAATTAGAGGACTATTTATGTGTTTAAGTGTCTTAAAACAATAAGCTATATCATACTCTGCAGAAGATTAATTTTGCAATAGCATTTCAAAAGATAAGGTACAAGGTTTTGGTTTTGGTATTTTTTTTAATACCGATTCTTTAATATACACTCTCCACAAAAGGGAGGTCTAACTTATATAAAATACTGAAGCTAGTTACAGTTGTCACAGGTACATTTTCCTGTAGTATCATTTCATATAAAACATTTTTATTTCAATATACTTTCTAAACTCAGTCAAAATACATCCAATGTCTTTCAAGAATAAAGCACATTTACCTAGGCTGGGTATATATTGATATATTAGCCCTTAAAATGCTTTACATTCATATATAGGTATTAAAAAAAAAAAGGAAATATGTTTTAGTATGAATTTGGAACATATCTAATATATAAATCTGTATTTTGTTACCTTAGTAGATCTCACTTTCAAAGAATTTAAAACCCTGACTCTTGTTTTTCATACTACTTAAACTATTACCTGGAAACTCTGTCTTTAAGAGTAATATTTCCGTTCTTAGTCTAATTACTGTACAGTAAAGTATATGTATTTGAATAGTCAATGAGAATCTGATTTGGATTTTCTTTTCCTTGAGCATCTAGAATCCACAATGTGTTGGCAAAAGTCGCTGAATTGTACTGAATTGTACCAGAAAGCTGACAGTTGATTCTATAGCTTGCAAAATAAGCTCAAGAGTAAATGTACTAGGAAATATACTAACCTCTCATTTTTATCATCAATATCTTTTTTACAAAGACCAGAAAAATGTTAAACTTACCTTTTTGTTTTCCTATATGTGAAATTGCTTTTTTTTACCTTTAGGTAAAGGCAGTCTGCCTCAAAAGAAAAGTAATGATGTAATTGCTTGTACTGCCTCCCATCTTTTAAAGGATATTGCTGCATTCTTTTGTTTATGTCCAGAGCCAGAGGCTGCTTTTAAAATATTTAAGCTATTTAAATGAAAATGTGATTTAAAAATAAAAAGTATTAATTAATCTGTGGAGGTTTGCACTCCATTCTGGAAGCTTATTTAAAACAAAGCAAAAAAGTTTTAGTGGGTGCATAGGTACAGACACTTATCTCTTTCATTCAGTTGTTTAAATTTTTTAGTACTTGTGGTGGATGCAATTATTGAGAAAACCTATTACCTCAGAATTGCATCAATAATTTGTGTACAAAGGGGAAGAAAGTGGGGTTTTGAGGATTTTTATTACTTTTCTAAAATAGAATAGTTACTTCTGCTAAACAAATTTAAGTCTGAAGTAATGAAAACACTTAAGTAGCTATGCTTTGCTGCACAGATGGCAAAACATCTACTGCTCTTATTCTGTACATCAGGGTTAGGTAAAAAGTCTCATGATTCAGCATTCAATTGCCTACCACTGAGCAAACACTACAATATTTGGGGATGGGGGATGGGGGAGGATAAACAAGTCAAAACGCACTTCTTCAAACGGTTGCATTTTGTCTGTTTGGAATGGGGGAAGCTTCCACAAATTTTTCACTTCAGTGAACCAGTAGCCTGTGTTAGTATCTGGAAAGAAGTANCCCAAGCTTGCCCCCCTCTCCCCAAGATGAAGGTTTGCAGTTGTTGGGCCCAGGAGGGTCTGGGTGTCCTTGGAGAGTGAGCTGGAGAGGCTTTGTTATGTCAGTGTGAGCATGAGAGAACAGCACTGAACGAGCTCCAGGGAACTGCAGAGTTACACTGGGCACTGCAGGATTGGAAAAATATAAAAGTTAAAACCTAAGGCATCAAGCTAACTGTTCTGCTCTTGTAAAATCTGCTTAGTAAGATTCCTTTTGCCAAGGGAAATAGTGTTGGCATGCTGTGCTTCACCGTGGCTAAGGTAGGGAGTACCACCTATCCTGTGCCCCTTGGTGCTGCTCAGCACTCCCACAAAGCTGCTCACAGCTCTTGTTGGAGCTCTTCCACCCCTCTCCATCTACCACTCCCTGGAGTGCAGCACAAGGAAAAACTGGAGGTGCTTCTGCTGTCCCCACTGGAACAGCCCAGCTCGGTGCTTCCTGGGTGCCATGGGTAGGATAGGAGTTCTCTTGGACATACCATCAGCCCAGCCCCAGCTCTGGATGGGGCTTCCCATCCTCTCTGATGGACAGCCAAGCACAGCTACGTGCTACAGGGCAGCGCTGCAGGAGGATGAGGACAGAAGCACTTCATCCTCATAAAATGCATGGTAGGAATTCAGTGTTTTGAAGGATAGATCAGGCTTTTTGAATTAAAAGAGGCAATATATGTGCCATGTAATTTCCACTTTGAAGTTCCACTGATTTGGCTGATCTATGATAAAATCTTGATTTTTGGGAAGCAAAACTGTGTTGTGTTTTAGACAAAAGTAAAATAAAAATCAGTGGTGAAAAACTTCAGTACCACACTTAATCTCATTGATTGAAATGTTTAATTGAAGTTTTTACAATCAAAGCCGTGTTTAGACTAAAGCTCCTTTCCAATTAGATTCTCTGCAGTTCATTTTCCCATGAAGTATACAGGAACTTAGCCAATAGATCATTTACTTCGTAAAATTTCAGCCTCCAGAAAAACTGCAGAAATGTTCTGCCATCTTCAAGCTTTTCTTTATCCTGTATTACCCTATTAGTGACAGTTTATAAACTTGTTTTCAAAAAGAGCTATGTTTTAATGCGAAGCAGCTAAAAAGCTTTTGCAAAGATAGTAGGAATAAAAACATTGTGAGTAATTGTCATCAGCCTCAATGATACATAGGGATGCATTATAATACTTGTAGGGAATATATTATACAAGCTTTTGATAATAAAGGCTTTGAAAAGTCTTAACCTTAAGTTGTCATACTACACTTTACTTTTCCTAGGTTTGATATACTTTATTAATTTCTCCCATAAGCACAGGCATTTATTTTTTTTAAAGCATCATTAAGCATTCACACTTGAACTGCAAATTGTGCAATTTCAAAGTGCAATATGAAAGGTAGTTCTCGTGTTCAAAGAACTGCATGTAAATTATGGGTCTTATCCATGGTCACTGGAAAGAAACCTACTGAATTTCCTTAACCACTTTTGTAGGTTGCAAAAGTTATTCTTTTTCATAGGTAGTACTCTGATATACTCCTATTTCAGCAATTTCCTAGAGGAAGGATTTAGGAAAATGCAAATCTAATATTACCGTAACCACCATCTTAAGCTTAAAACCCCAATTTTATCTGTTCCCTTTGGCTTTTTTCTTTTTTTTTTTTTAATCAGCTAGTATATTTGGGGATAGGAAGAAGTCTCACAAAATATGTTGTTAGGTTGTTACTGTCCAATAACAGAATAAGTTTTTCAAATTAGTTTCAAGTAGTCTTCTTTAGACAAAACAATGTGTTGAGGATAAGCTGGACAATGTGTTGAGCTGAATTTCTACCGTTTCTTTAGAACCTTTTGGGAATTTGGTTGGCTTGTCTAGATTAACATAGGTATAATTTAAAATGTCTTAACTGTATGTTAAATAATTACAGCTTTAAATTGGCTATTATGCCTGGATTACAGAAGAAGTTGTGTGTAACAGTGTATTATCTTGCTGTAGTATTAGCCACTAGAACAGTGTCATTCTAATTAGTTGTAGCTAGATTACAATCCTGAAGCATCCAGAGAACAAAGCTCCATTGCTTGCTTGTTCTCTTGTATCAGTATTTTTTTCCTCTGCTTTTAACTGCAGTTGCTGGCAAATATTCTCTCTTTATTTCATTCTGAAAAACCTTTTATTTGTATTTTGATGTATTTAAGAAAAAAAAAAAAGGCAAAAAACCTTAACTGTAGAAATATAGGAGTTAAAACCAGTAGTGTGCTAGGTCTGAATTTGGATGAGATCATTTCCCTTTTTGGAATATTGAATGCAATTCCTATAAGGAGGACTATCCATACCACATTCCTGGTATGCTTGCTGTGGCTGGATTGAGTCCATTATGTTTTGCCATCTATTTTTCCTTCCAGTATTTGGGTTTGGGAAGGCAAGGTCACCCTCTCTGTCTGAGTACCTGCACACTCGATGTAGACTCTATCATTGTTTGGTGGTTGCTTCAATTAAACTAAGTGCTTTCCCTGGAACTTTCTTGTAATTTGATTACTGATCTTATTAGGAAGCTGTTTATACAAAAAGATTGATTCGTGCATGTGTGGTAGCTGGCATGCCTATTTTGAAGTTGATGCTATTATAGGAAGTTTAGAGACAAAAGATGTTTGGTTATTTTATATTCAGATTTTATTTTCATTGAAATGCTGTATTACTTTTCAACTGAAAACATAAGTAAAATGGCTTGGGTTACATTTGTATCAGGACAAATGCCTTAGAATCTGAATAGGGCTTAAGATTAAGCCTATTATCTCATGTAGACTGCTGGGATTTGTTCTTCTGTGGTGCTCAGAATTGGAATTTTGGCTAGGTTGTTCAAGTGTCTCAGCAGCATCTTGCATTTACAAGGAAGTTTGTTTGGAAAATTTCAGAAAATAATGTGTCCAGAGTCAATTCTATCTTACCTGTGTTGTCCAGCACCTCTGGAACCAGCACCAGAGGTTCCCATTTCTAGGACGGAGATTTCTTGTAGAGTAACTTTGACAGTGTAACCTGTTGCTGACACATCTCTAATGTCTTATCATCGTTTCACTCTCTTATATTACTAAGGCTAACCCTGATACCTCATAAATATAAAATAAGCCTCTTGCTAACTAAACTCTTGCATTTAGTGTGAAATAAATGTAAATAAGGTTACAATTTTGCCTAGTAGATCTTTAATGAAAAAAATTCCTAATAA
Organism: Vireo altiloquus; assembly: GCA_013396875.1. Taxonomy (NCBI): domain Eukaryota; kingdom Metazoa; phylum Chordata; class Aves; order Passeriformes; family Vireonidae; genus Vireo; species Vireo altiloquus. The sequence continues at coordinate 22,178 of VZRF01015295.1, read as the reverse complement.
GGTTTTATTATTAGTGGTATAAATACTAATAATACCAAAAATATAAATATTTGTTCTGTTCAACCTATTTTGCTGGAGAAGGTTTTCCAAGAATTTAAAAATAGAGAAAACAAACTCAGACCTCTTTCCCAAGGATATTATATGATCAACAAGATTGATTAGTGTGTATCTTTGGTAATAAAAGTGTTGACATGCTGAGCTAAATAGAATTTGAGGAAACAGCTAAAGAAAGAGATCTTTCTGTCTAGTTCAAAACATGTTGATACCATTCATCACTGTTCTCTTTGGGAGGTGGCTTCCAAGGTGTGTACCTGTTTGAATTTCAGTCTCATTAGCCCTCTTTGACAGGTTACCTGTGGTTGCTCTGAGAGCACCATGTGTTTGAGCACAGTGGAAGCAACTGAATGAAGCTGAAATACTTCCTCACTGTGTAGTCAAAAGTGGTTTAGGAAGAACACTGTTTAAGTTTACCCTGGGTTTGCATAGACTGAAAAACAAATGGAGTGGAAATCTATTAGTCCCTCATTCTTTAAATGTTATACCTTCTCAAGCTGTAAAGTTTTGTGGCGTGCAAAACGAGTTTTTTTCCTTGGCAACTTGTGGACACTGAGACCACCCCAGTCATTATGATCCATTTTTCATTTAAAAGAAGGTTGACATTTCATATCATTGTTTTGATTTATTGAAAAACAGGGCTTGAAATTCAATTGAATCTTTTACCATTGTATTTGATATAACATGAATAAGCAATCTGAGTATGGTAGTCACTGTATTAAGAGTAATACTGGTAGTGTCAGACAGGTTGAAGTAGGTCCTGCATATTAAACCTGGAATAATATTTATTAGTTAATAAAAATGCAGAACTATGTAAGTTAGGTGAATAACCAGTTGTAGAGCATTACTTTAATATCTGATGAGAGAAATAACTCTTCAGAATTCTGCAGGGGCAGGAGGAATAAAATGGAAGAATATATGAGTGTTAATTCTCCTTCCTTGATCCTACACATTCTCATGAAATTTGCAAGTTAGATGTCTTAGTCTTCAAAAGGAGATTGTAGCCTACTGAAGTTTGCATTAGAGTAATATTGATTGCATGGAGTAAAAATACATTCTTTGATCTTTTTATTCTCCATCAGTAGTTTAAAACCATCACAGATCACAAATCAAAAACTACCAAATCCATCCACAGCACTGTGTCTTGGTTTGGTTGGGTTCTATTGTTAGGTTTGGACTGATTGCTGGGGGTTTTTTGGTTTCTTTGTTTCTTTTTTTAATCTTCACTAGGAAGTAAAATAATTCCCCTTCAAGTGATACTTATCTTCTTCCATGTCTGCCCAAATTTGATAATGCCCTATCATTTGGAGGCCTGTCCTGGTATAATCAACAACAACAAAATTATTTTCTAATATGCTAAAGCAACTTCTTCAACTATCCTGGTTTTCACTATAGCTTTAGTCTCCTTTTCGACTTGCAGCTAACTGTAAGGTTAGAATAAGGTCATGAATAGCATGTCTATTGACAATCAAAAAGGGTGTAGTGGTTGTAGTGATTATTAGCTCACTGAAAGGAAGTGAATCAGTTCAGTTTACTGCTGATCACATTGACAGACACCTACCTGTCAGTACTGACATGTGGTGTTCTGTAGAACATGATGTACTTTCAAGTCCTGTTGGGCAAATGGGTCCAGGGACACAATATAGGATATAATTCAACAGGTTAAGGTCTCCTGTAAGATGTTCATATCATCTTGTTTGTGATGAAGAGCATGTTCATGTTGGATGAAGCTCAGTTTAATGTCTCTCACGTTTTTTAAATTTTTAATTTGAACATTAGAATGATCACATAGATCAGACCACAGGTCAGTCAAGCCTTAACATCCAACAGCGGAAAATGATGGATGCTAAAATAGAAGTTTAATAGCAACATAAGCAGGAAATTTTAATTCCTTAGAATTATCTTTCTCACCTCTAACAATCCTTGTGCTACAAGGATTCCTGGGCCAGAGGTGGTACTTCTCATTGATAGTTTGCATATAGAAACAAAGTTATGGAATCAAATATGGTGAAGAGAGGGCCTGTGTATTTTTTCCTCATTGTTTCAAAGGGTCAGTCTGGTATCATTTTTGTGGATGCACAGTGCATATACATTATTACTGAAAAGTATGTGCTTATTGATGAATATATTTACAGTTACATTAGATTGATGAATAGTTCAAGTATGCCAGAATGCTTATAGATGGATCAATTGTTCCTTGGAAAAGTAGTTGCAAATGTCCACTTCATTAAGAAGGAAAATACATATGAAAATCAGCATTCATTTGCACCTCTTTAGATGTTTTTTAAGTGTTATGAAAAACCATAGCTGTTTAAAAATAAAACCTCTCTTGTTAATTTAAGAGAAAGATATGACATAGAAGGAAAGCAATTTGAAATATACCTTTATTGTGTTACCACACATGCATGATTGTGGGGAAAATACAGAGTGAAATTTCATTAAAACAATCCCCTCTCATATATCCTCTCTCCTACTCATCCTTTTCACAGCAGTCAGAAATGGTACTTGTGCCACTCACTTGGCTGTTTGTACTGGCATAACCTCTTATTTCTCATGCTGGTTGCAAGCAACTATTTTTGCATTTCATGCCTTGCACTGCAGGCATTAATTTCTGTCATGATCTTCTGTTTGTTTATTATATACTAGAGAAAAGTGCATACAGGAAAAAGAGGACACTTTTTGTAAGGAAAACAAAAGCGTATTTAGTAATAATCCGTTGTGTTCACTGGATACTGCAGGGAAAAACTTGCAGAGTCACTTCACAGAGGACCTAAAAGGTATCCTCCACCCTGTGCAAAATCTAGCTGGGATTCAATGAGAGGGAATATTTATGAAATATATAAAATATCTGCCCTCCAGAAGGGAAGCAAAGGAATAGCTGGATTAGATTAGGTTTAGGGCTATGTTCCCTAGTCCCTTCTTGCATCCTCTCCTCTAGCTGTGTATTATATGTTTAGTACTGTTATGTAGCTACTGAATTCTTCATACTCTCAAGTTTTCTTGAGCAATGAGTATGCTCTCATTGACCCTGAAACTGGCCTGTGTAATTCCTGATCAGTTTAAGCTGAAAACAGGTTTTCACTCTTGGATGATTTTTCTTTCTGACACTGAATTAGTTCAGTCCTCTGTAGAATAAGGAAAGAGAACAACACAATAGAAAGAGTTTTGGGTTTTGTGGGTTTTTTTTAAGCTATTGTTTATTAATACTGCTTTTTTTAATCTGGCTATTAACACAGAATCATAGAATGTTAAGTAGAAGGCTGGATGTTAAGGTTGGAAGTGACCTGGAAGATCATCTCATTCCAACCCCACTGCTATGGGCTGGTCCACTTTCCACTAGACCAGATTGCTCAAGGCTTTATCCAAACTGGCTTTGAACTCTTCCAGGGCTGGGACACCCACAAATTCTCTGGGCAACCCATTCCAATGCCTCACCACCCTCACAGTAAAGAATTTCTGCTTAATATCTACCCTAAATTTCCCCTTTTTAAGGTGGACCCGCTACTCCTTTTCCTATCACTACAGTTCCTGACCAAAGGTTCCTCTCCAGTTTCCCTGTATGTTCCCTTCAGTTATTGGAAGGTTGTTGTGAGATCTCCATGCAACCTTCTCTTCTCCAGCCTGAACAGCCCCAACTTGCTCAGCCTGTCTTCAGAGGGGAGTCATTCAAGGCCTCTTACCAACTTGGCAACCTCCTCTGGACTTGCTTCAAAAGTTCCTTGTCCTTATGCTGGGACACCAGAACTGTACACAGTACTTGAGGTGGGATGTCACAAGAGCAGAGGAGAGGGGAAGAATCACCTTCTTCAACCTGCTGGCCACATTCCTCTGGATGCAGCCCAGGACACGTTTGGGCTGTGAGCACACATTGCCCTCTCATGTTGAGTTTTTCAACAACCATCACTCCCAAGTATTTCTCCTCAGGGCTTCTCTCAATCACTTCTCTGCCCAGCCTGTAGATGTCTGGGGTTTCTGTGCCCCAGATATAGGACTATCCTCCTTGTTTTATTGAACTTCACGAGGTTTGCGTTGCCCCACCTCCCAAGCTTGTCCAGGTCTCCCTGGATGAGATTCCTTCCCTCCAGCATGTGGACTGCACCACACAGCTTGATGTTGTCAGCCTAGGGTGCATTTGATCCTAATGTCCGTGTTGCTGACAAAGATGTTGAGCAGTATTGGCTGCAGTACTGACCCCTGAGGGACACCACTCACCACTGGTCCCCACATGGGCAATGAGCCATTGACCACAAGTCTTGGAGTTTGGCCTTCCAGTAACTGAGTGCTGCATTCATCAAATCCATCCATCTCCAGTTTAGAGACAAGGATGTTCATGCAGGATAATGTCAAATGCTTTACATATATCCAGGCAGATGATGTCAGTTGCTCTGTCCCTATCTGTCAAAGCTGTAGCCCTGTCATAGAAGGTCACCAAATTTGTTAGGTATGGTTTGCCTTTAGTAAAGCCATGCTGGCTGTTGTCAGTCATGTCATTGTTTTCCATATTCAGCCATAATCAATTCAATAGGTGATCAAATCTCCAAGTCATTCAGGTATTTTTATGAGAGTGTAACAACAAGGCAAACTGGATCAGCCGTAGTTAGCAAAAATTATTTTGGTCATGTTCAGCAACAGATTTTATCCTTTGTGCACAAGCAGTGTTGACTAGAGAATATATTTGCTGAGCTGTTCAATTTGTAGGAAGAAGGGCTGGTAAATTGAGAAATATGTATTGGTAGAGGTTGCACTTGGCAATAGTGAAATTATTTTTAATATACTCTAGTGGATTGGGAAGTAGAACATCAATAAAAATGCTTTCATCTTTTCTTTTTCAAAGACCTTTATGACAATACATTTATCCTCCCAATACCAGTGGGGAAAGTAGACAAGTAATTACTATTGCTGCTTTACAAAGAAACTGAAACCATGTTTGTTTGATACAACAGAACTGCTAAATGTCAGAGGCAGGATTACTAACCTAGTCCTTTGAGCTTATCTTTCATGGGGATAATATTTACTGGTGAAATAATGAACTTTATTTTTGCTGTTGCACAGTCATATACTTCAGTTGAGGAAGAGTAACTTCTAAGGTATTTTTTTTTCTTATTCTTAGTGTTTGTAGATAAACATCAGGTCTTAAGGGATGATTTCCTTATCTACAATTGCTCTTCATCTAATATAACATAGTTCCTAATGATAAAATTTAATAATAAAGATATGCTTGCATGCCACTAAAGGTAAATATACAATATAATATAGACAAAATTCAGACAGAACTGCCAGACTCTGTTTCTGCATCATTTTCTATAAATAAAAAGCCTTTTCACCTTGTCCTGCTTTGAGACAAATTCAGAGGAAAATATCCTCTGATAGAAGGCAGGTTACAGCTGCCCCTCCCCCACCAGGTTCAGGAAAAAAATATTCCTTGGAGGAGTCTGAAAGAGGAAAAACCCTATTTATTTAATGAACACACAGGAAAAGAATAGTTATGCAAAATAATAAAATCTCTTGCTGTGGAGAGAAACCTGGAAGATTTTAGAGTCCTTCTGTGGGTGAAGTCTTTCGCTCCGAACTCTTCGGAGCTGGGTCAGCCTGGGCCCACCTCCAGGACCTCGGTGGAAAGTTCTCCTGATGTGTTCTAATGTTGTTGAAACAGTCCAGAAGAGAAGAAGGGAAAAGCCAAAGTCCCAGAAAACAAGGTTTAACTCTCGGTCTCTCTCTGAAGAATCAGTGCTGAGACCTGGCTGAAAAGCAAGGAAGCTGCTTCCTCCCCTCTCTGCAGCAGCTATCTCTGTGTTCTTGGAGCACAGAACAGCTTTGGAAAAGTTCATCTGGCTTTTTTTCCTCCTCTCTCCTCTCGGGCTCAGTTTAAAGGCACAGAAAGGAACAGGATTCGTATCTGGGCGATGTGAGATACACATCATAAAGTCACCCCAAGACACACCTCTACTGGTGATGTACAAGTTGATGAGTTTAAAGGATTCATTCATGCAAAAATGAGGTATATGATCTGCCTCCATTGCTAAGTGACTGTGGCAGAATTGAACCTTCACTGTACTGAAGTTTACTGTGCTCTAATTTCTCCTCCAAGCCCAATTTCAGGGTGCCCTCTAGCAATGTAGCTGTCTGGGAACATGAAAGAGTGGGGAGGGTGCAGAGATGCTCTGCCAGCCCTCCTCCTCTGCTACAGGAACCTCATTCCAGAGACAGCAGTGGGGAACTGAACTGTGTGCTATCAACAAAAGATATAACATCATAATGTCTTCCCATGGCCTTTCTTTTTTATCTTATAAGTGCAGAAGCCAGAAAATTGATTAAGCATGGAAAGACCTGTGACCAAGGGGAAGAGTGCTAGCAGTGCTGTGTATAGGAAAAAACACAAAACCAGGCAAGGTACTTAGACACCTGAATGATCTATTTCTGGAACAATTTTATTTTACATTCCACTTTAGTAGCTCTGAGCTGCATCTTTTTGAAATAAGTATTAGCAACAAAACTTCAGAAACTCAATAGTATGAAGGATATGCTTCACTGCAGTTGCTGAAAGATTTTCTTTTAAAAAAATTTAAATATGTATGCTGCAACAAAGAAGAAAATTTGAGTGCTAGATGCCAGAAAGCATGTCATCTCAAAAGGAAGAATAATGTTGTTTCAAAAATGCTGTCTTTGGAAATCTGCAAGAAAATTCATCTTAGGTTTTTAATAAGAATGTACCCAGATCTGTCCTGCTGCTGCCCTTGTGCATAAATAAATGAACAATGAAGATGTAGCTGCCTAGGTAAATGATTGAATAGTGTGTCTCTAGTGGGGGTGTATTCAAGTAGCTTTTGTTTCACTCCTCCGAGGTGACACACAAATATGTAATATAATCTAAGGTAACTGAGAGATTCTTCCACTTTAGCTACAACACAAAGGCTTCATCTTTTCAGATACTGATATTGAACTCTTTGCTTTGTTTTCTGAAAGAGTTACCAACTGTACCAACAAATGCCAATTAGCTAACTGCTTGCTGGGAAGAAATTGTTACTTTTTGTTGTCCTTGGTAAAAGAACCAACAACATGTAGAAGAAAAATCAGAAGAAAAATGCTCTTCCAGCATTCTTTTTATTTTCATGCTTCTGTTTGACCTGCCTTCCACTTTCTTTGTCAGCATCTGCCACTTTCTGCAGCTCACTAACAGCATTCAGAGAAGACCCCAGACTAAGTCAAATAATTAATTTCTCCACTGGAAGGGTGTTCAGGTGTTGAAAAGGGCCACCCAGGGAAGTGGTGGAGTTGCCATCCCTGGAAGTATTCAAGAAATCACTTGATGTGGCACTTCATGCTGTGGTTCAGTTGAGAGGTGGTGTTTGGTCAAAGGTTGATCTCAATGGTCTTGGAGGTCTTTTCCAGCCTTAATGATTCTATGATTCTATGGAACCAAGCCTAGAGCAGAGTGGCTATTGCGATATGACCAGTGCTGTGTTGCTAGGCTGACATCCTTTTGTGTAAGCATAAGCTGGTTCCACTTCTAATTCTGTTTGATACTGACAAAAAACCCCAAAACTCTCATAAAAGTAGACTAATTTGTTAAATAACTAGTTTGAAAGTAATCATTCTTTTAGAGACTGACATTCTTTTAGTGGATTTCTTCATACATCCAACAATCTCTGGGAGAAAAATGTGATTTAGGAAACACTGCAAGCTGAAAACTACTACTTTACCAATACACTCAACCACTATTGCAGAAAATTAAATCCTGGTGAAAATGGGTAATTGTAAAAAGTCTTAGCATATAGTTTGTTTACACTCCTTGAGACAATAGTTGAATAGAAGATCAGTATAAAAGGGATTCAGGAGAAGATTAGCCCAATTCTCTTTAATTAATTGATCATACATGTGTTCAGATATTACCACATCCTTGACTTAATAAAGAAAACTAAAATTATAAGTAAAATTGAACTACAGATAACTTTCTCTCTCATTATAACTGTTCTGGTTTCCAGCAGGTTATAATGCTGTTGCTTAACAAATGCCATTTATTTAGGGGTTGCAGTTTCAATTCTGTCTGCAAATACAATATTAACAGTTTTGCCTTGACTGTAATCTTAGCTTCCTGGAGACTAATGCCTCTAAAAGAACCACTGTTAAGATTTCTTTCTCTGAGAACCTCCATTTTCTGTATTTTATAATCATAAGTATGCACAACAGAAAAAGTCAAGCCCTGTCAGTGCAGCAAGAATCTTACTGTTTCTGTTCAATCCCTTCCTTGGCATTTTATACCACTCAAGTTTACTGCCCATCGCTGGGGCATTTGCCTCCCTAGGATATCCAGGTAACAGCAATATTTCTTGCAATTACAATGTCTTTGCATTTAGGAGCATTTTAACAGGACCTTTAATTTAAATGGGTCCACAGTTGTCTATATGGACATATGGTTATAGCCATCAAGAACAATATTGACATTTAATTGCTGGTTTGTAGAGCACATTCTTTTTCTTTAGTGTTGCTCTTCCCTCATTACATTGCCAGTGACGATAGAGTCCATTAAAGCTGTGTACGCAAGAAAATTGAATGAACCTAGATAAATTTGATCAGCCCTCTTGTGTAGACAGTCTTAGTTTGGAGAAGAGTGTCTTATAACAATTTAGAAAAAGTAAACATAAGCCATCATTATCCACAGAGGAACTTGCATTGATTTAGCAAAATCACTTTCTAAAGCTATTTTTTTTCCTACAGTGTTGCAATTCCCTTGTGTAGAGAAGAACTTAACTAGATTGTCTTTTGCCTGCACAACACTAGGAAATTTTCCAGAAGGTCTCTATTTTACCTATATGCAACCATGATTATGAGTATAGACTGGGGAATGATAGGCTGGAGAACAAGACTCTGAAAAGGGACCTGGGGATCCTGGTTGATGGAGAGTTGAATCTGAGCCAGGATGGACATCCCTGTCCTGGGGGCATCAGGCACAGCATGGCCAGCTGGGCAAGGGAGGGGATTGTCCACTCTGCTCTGGGCTGGGGCGGCCTCACCTCGAGTGCTGGGGACAGTTTTGGGTGTCACAACATAAAAAGACATTAAACTGTTAAAGAGCATCCAAAGGAGGGCAGTGAGGATGGTGAAGAGCTTTGAGGGGAAGCTGTGTGAGGAGCAGCTGAGGGCACTTGGTCTGTTCAGCCTGGAGGAGACTGAGGGGAGACCTCACTGCAGTTCCAAGTCCTGGTGAGGGGCAGAGGAGGGGCAGGCACTGAGCTCTGCTCTGTGGTGACAGTGACAGATCTTCAGCATCCTCACGNCTCTTGGGCACATGGTGTGATTCTTGGGGTGTCCTGCTCAGATCTGGGATTTTGAATCAATGTTCCTGATGGGTGCCTTCCAACTCAAAATATTCTGTGATTCTGTGCGTTTGAGGCAAGGAGACACAGATTCCTAAGATTCCCAAGATGAATCAATATTTTTTACTATATATATGTATAGTAGTAATTTTATATATATTTATCTATATATATTTAATTTGTAAAACGTGGTTTTTTTAGTTATTTTTAAATGCTTGTTTTAGCTAGACTACAGAAAATACACGTTCCAGAATATATTGAAAATAAGGTCAAACATCTGCAGGGAACTTATGAGCAGGCAAATCCACTTACCTAAAGACCACTGAACTGAATAGAATCTTAGTTTTTTGACTGAAGAGCTTTCTTCAAGAATCATGAGATCAAACTTTTGGGGAGAAAGCCTTAATACCTTATATATTGAGATACTAAACAAATACCTTTTTTAGGGTGTGTAGGTCTGTTCCCCAAAAGTGTGGTTCTTTTTCATGGACCTGATTCTTAAAAATATTTTCTCTCATCAAAAGTATTTTGTTGGTTTTGAGTTTTATTTGTTTAATTTTAGATTATTTCCAATGATTTGTTCAAGAATCCTACAAATAATTATGTTTCAAATGATATGCCTTGCAGCTACATGTATAAACATACACTAACAACGTGCAAATTTCTGTAGCATACCTTTTCTAGTTATAAAATTAGGTGGTTATAAAACCAAAAGTACTTAGGAGTTGAGCATAAAAAGTTATAACATAAAAGCTGCAAACTTATAGAAAGGGTAAAGGACTTATTTAAATATTTATATCTCTTTCAAGTTGCTGATTGGAATTTTGACCAATATTCTGGCTAATAATGCAATTTTGCACTGCCTTAAATCCTGCCATTATATAAAAATAATATCTGATGTAATATCTGGATGACATTCATTTAAAGATGTTAACAACAGATAGATCTACTAGAAAATCATAAGAATAGGCTACTGGTCTTAAACTGCAGTTACCAAATCCATGGTACCTAACTCACAGGTTAATGGGCTGACATTTGTCTAATATATTTGTAAAGCCATCATTTTACTCTCTAAGCACATTTAGTCACTGCTAAGTTCAGAATTAAAGACATTTGATGGATGCTGATATAATTAGTAGAAAATACATTGCCTCAGGAATTAATTGTCCTTGAAAGATGCTTCAGACTTCTGCTGAAGAAAGCTGGGGATGAGCTATTGGAATTTTTGACTCTAGGTATTTTAACGCATTTTAAGTAGGAGGATATGTCAATAAAACCAAAAATTGGCTACCATTGTGTTATTCTGCTTTCAAAACAATTTCTGAAATGTTTTTGAATTGTTCTGAGATGCTCTGAGTTTATGGTTTCTAAAGTGAGACGGATTCCTGATTTGACAGTTATTTGACTGTTGCTCATGGAACGAAAGAGAACAATTAGGTACAAACTGAGGTGCTGCTGCTTATGGGCAGTGTCTTTTCCTCTTCTAACCAAGACAGTTTTTCACATGCTATTTGACACAACTGTTTGCTGGATCTTGACAATGTATGTACTATTTTTCCTTGCTTTTATTCTCATATTCTGTGCTTCAGAGTTAAAAGCTTCTGCATCTTGTCCCTGTCCTTGGATCTTGCTTTCTGTCTGTAAAGCACATGTGCTACAGGTTGAGAAGTGGCAAAGCTAAACTTAGTTATTTAGTAAGCTGAGTAGCACAGCTGCTTTTGAAAATAGTTTTGGGTAATAAAATTTAATAAAAACTAAAATACAGGACTATATTAATTTAACACCATTTTGTTTCAGAGTGATGGAAAAGATTAGAGAACAATGTTAATGTTTTATTTATTAACCTTCTGTTGCATTAAAATTCAAAATTAAATACGTCTTAAAATACTTAAATTCACTATTCTCCTGGGTTTTTTCCCCACAACAGATTATGCTTAAAGTCTCTTTTTGTTTGGTAAATATTGTAGACACACAGAGCAAATTTGCCTTATGGGGGGATAAAGATATCCATCCCTTATGGAGGGATAAAGGTAACTTAGCCTGGTAGTTATCCCTATTGTTTTTACAGTAAGTTTAAGCTAAGAGGTCAAAGGAGATAGGTTTGCTTTAAAAAAAAAAGAAAAAAAGTGAATAATAAAGTGCCATTTAAATAACTGAAATACCCTTTTCAAGTCTGATTTAATTCAGCCAAAACAGAGGTCAAAAGGATGGTTGGGTTCTTGATAACATGGGCAATGTTACAGTCTTTCCATAAATTCAGACTTCCATCATAACTTCCTGTTTGGCAATTTACGCTCTCGAGATTCCAGTTAAGTAGTTAATTGTCGCAAGATTATTTTTTCCCCCCTGGTTATTAAAAACTGTCTCTTGCTAGAGCTTTTGAAGTATACTTTGATTTAGACTAATAGAGCGTGGTGGTTTTTAGCACAGTAATTAATTAAGAAATGGTCTGCTGAAACAAGTAGTTGCTTCTTCTTGGCCTTGCTTTTGTGATTCGAGTATGATGTGTTTCTTCCCCATCTTGTCATTCTCTGGTCAGCACTGTTTTCATACAGAGTTGTAGTGGCTGTGACTCTTGGCCTGTGATCACTGTAAACCCTTAAAGCTCAAATAATTTCACCTTCTGTTCCAAATGCATTCATCTGATGAAGTAATTCAGTACCATCTATTTCTTCTATTTATAAAGTCTCATGATCACACCTTTCTTGGGCAATGTAAAGGCTATAGCCACCATACTCTTGAATGGCTAATGTGGGGATTCATTTATTTTAATTTCTATATTTATTAGCTAATTTTTAAAGTACAGTTTAATGGATTAAATTAAATTCTTGTTTTGTCTATTTTACCACCAAGTCTGCACTTAGTTTTTCTTGAAAAACATTTTATACTCTTCTAGTTAGTAATAATTAAGCTATGTGCTGATATAAACTGCTTTTAGAAAGAGCGAAAACTGTTTATTATTTTTTTAAGTTATTGTTTATCACAACATGAGAATAAGCAATTAAGTTTGATTGACACTTTTTCAAAGGATTCATAAATTTATATTTCTAGGAGAACTCTCAAGTAGTTTCTAGTGGCATGAGAAAATAAATCCTTTTACAAGAGCAAGACTCCCCAGTATTGTTGCAGAAGAGTGGATATGCATGAAATTCCTTTTCAGATTCTACTGATTCATCCACATCAACTGCTTGATGTCACAATTTTTTGGGGGAGGTACATGTGAGATTTCACCACAGAAGCTGTTTCAGGCTGTTGCAGTCATCTGTTTTTCAAAGGATACTGAAATAATCATTAGTATTTCCTTCTGAACTCCATCAGTGGACTTCTGGTCCCACAGCTTCTAGCTATGAGAAAAACTTGCTTTTCTGTGGAGTGTGAAATTTATGGCTTGTCAATGTGAAGGTATCATGTCTGTGGTAGGGTTTTGGCTTGTTTCTTGTTTCCTTTCTATGGAGGGAAGGAATTGAGATTGTTCATTATCTGATTGCCCAAGGAGAATCACTGTGTTTGCTTTCCCCTGAAGAAAAACCCACACCGTCCATTTGGCCTCAGCAGGGTTTTACCATGGTTTGTTTGTTCTTTTCTGCTGAGATGGTAGACAGAAAGGAAACTGAATAGGTTATGTGACCTGAGCTGAAGAAGAGAAGCTTCTTGTTTTCTACGGTTGTTGCTGCTGCTGTTGGAAAATTGTGCTGTCAGTTCTTTTTGTCAGCTAGGAGGGCTTATCCCATGCTATTATCCCCTTCTGCCAGGGAAGGAACATAACTGCATGTCCTCCAGCTCTGAATCCAGGAATCCACACATCCATTTCAGGAGAGTTGTTTTCTGAAACTTTATCTAATGGATGTCCTGAATCACGGATTCAGGGCAACAACTGAAATGAAGCCATTTATTTCTAAAGTCAGATCCCTACTGTAAACTCTCAGTAACTAACATAGTGTTCAGTGAAAGTAATGTCTTTGTGTGGTTGGTCTTCTTGCTTGCACCTTGCTTTGTTTCTTTTTCACTGATTTTGCCTGGTGTTGGGTGCCTGCATTTGATAATAGACCTTGGGTTTAATTCTTTTGTGCAGTAAAAATTTAGGGTATGAACTTCCCTAATGTTTTATCATGTTACATTTTGTAACAAGATAAATCTGCTTAAAGTGGTGAATTTCATTGCTTTTAGTCAAGTTGTATTTGGAGAAGAAAAGGAAAACTTGATGAGGTCACAGATGACCTCAAAACACCTTATAAAGAAAGGACCATTCTTCTGGGCCATGGGAAATTAAAGAGCTCTTTTCACCCAGTAAAAATTAATTTCTTAATAATAAATTGCACGCTCTGATTCATAAGAGTTTTTAGCCTATACTTAATAGCAATATTAAGAGGATTCCAAATTGGAAGAAAAGAAGTACAGAAGGCTTAAGACAAATACCCAGCATCCCAGATGTGTCTCACCAGGACTGGTGAGAGAGGAGATCACCTCCCTGCACCTGCTGGCAATGCTTTGCCTGACACAGCTCAGGGGACAGGTATTAAAGTGTCTGAAATCCTTGCTACAGACATTGTCTGCTGTAGTATCACCTGCATGTGCCTCTATTCATTCTGTAAGCGTTCAGGAGGAGTCTCTGTTTAAGTTGCACTGGCTTTTTAAAAAACAGAACAAATTGTGTTCAATGCCTTTAAAATCATACTTGAGATGGGGATTTAAGATATTAAACAACTGAATACCCATAGACAAGATCATCTTAAAAATAAAAAGGGAATAAACTATTAAAATCGACACAGACAACAGATATACACTGTCGTATGTCATGGTAATTACTTTGGAAAGATATATTTTACAGTGTGAGCTAATGTGTTTGTGGAAATAGTGATAAGAAAAGCACGGATGGGTTCTCATTTTAAGGAGAAAGATTAGTTCGGGTGTTCAGGTAAGAGAACCATTAAGTTCATTGTAATTCCATCCACTGAGATCTAAATTCACTGCATTTTTTTAAAAGGTCTTTTTATTGTCTGTTAACGCAGACATTAAAGCAGCTGAATGAACCTCACTTTCTCCACTCTCCTTCCCTGAGGGCTAGTTTATTCTTTTCTACAGTCTCCATTTCTTCCAAAATGTACCAAAACATTTCCCTCTTAAATAAGTTCTAGCAGGGCACTAAAAACAAGAAAATTAAAGCAAACAAACTCAATCAATAATGAATAATGGAGAAAGAAATATTTTCTTCATTATTTCCTAATACTTTAATCATACAACCATTCCCAGCCCTCCCAAACTTTAATATGGACTTAGCTTTTCCAAATGCTTTTTTTTACTAAGTATATTAATGAAATGAATGAAATTTTGACGTTAATGTAACATTAGGAAACACTAATTTTTTTTTCTTGGTTCAAAACCCTAGCAGTTCAAGTTGGAACTTTTCTAAAAGATGGTGGGTCATTTATTTTAGTTTAGTTTAGGGGTGTAAGTCTTTATTTCTAAGAAATATACTATCTTAAGTAAAATTCTGTAAGAAGCTAAATGGAGGGATGATATTCTTCATGCAATTCAATGTCTGCAAAAGTCTCTGTTTACAAAGATAAAGTTTTTTCATCTGTTGCTATCGAAAAAGTGTAGGGAAAAAATTTTAGAGCTCGTCTACAATACTATGAATTATAGAAATGCCATAAAATTTAGAGGAAAAAATAAGGAAAAGTATAGTCCAATCATATAATTTTATTTTCAAAAATGTCATAATTTTTTTGAACTTTCACTGTAGTCACTCTGACACTTGGATATAAATTAAATCAGCTTCAAAATCTACTTCCAAATAACTTTTGTGTGACAACCTCAGAGTGACAAATTATACAATTTGTATTGTGTCTTCATTTTTGCTAAATTTACATCTCAAAAGTACTGTGATAGTTATTTGAGGATGAAGTTCAAATATGGTGTTCAAAAGTAGTTTAGACATGTTAATTTTCTACATGAACCAGGGTAATACCTGATATGGACACAAAGAATTGGTAATCATTAAGTGAAGCAAAAGCTTGGGCAGAATTCATACTTGAAACTTTTGAAATCTTTCATAAGGTTCTTATTATTTGTAAACTAAACCATAAGCGTTTCTGCATCTGATTGTTACAGTGCAAGGGAAAATGCAATCTTCTGATGGATAGATGCTTGTGGTGCTACTGAGAAACGAATGAAGAGGGTGGCAATGCTGCCATGGACTTCACTGCCCCGAGGTTTTACTTACCTAGTGCCAAACCATTTTGGCTGAGCTGCTTCAGCTGAGCTGAGTGATTAACTCAGGGTCTATGCTTGTCTCACTGAACTCCCAATCGCTGCATCCTCTTGGTAATTATCAGGGAAGAGCCACAGAGGAAGAATGGTTTTCCAAAGATTTGCTTGTGGACTCTGCATCCCTCCTAAGGCTGGATGGATCTCAGATGTGCTAGGTAGGGCTCACCCCTCTGGGTACCTGGTGGCACAGCTGCTGCCCAGCAGTGGCCTCTTGCCAGTTAGACTTGTCACTGGTGGATTCCCTTTGTGGTCCTAGGGAAGATATTTTGCATTTAACAACCAGTGTAATTTGTAAGCCAGTTTAAATTAAGGTACCTAACCTTTTGAGAAAGAAAAGTCCTGTTTTTTCTGGGCCTACTTAAAAAATATAGTCATATCCTAGCATGTATTTTTGTAAACTATTCTTGATTCATCACCAAGAGGTCTTAAAAATGTTTTAGTGTTACGTAGGCTGGGCAAAAATGGAAGATTGGTTACTTAAAGTGAATCATAATGTCAGTTCACACTGTACTTTGTAGGAGTTAGAAAATTTGAGAGCACTACTTAATTTCTTTTAAATTAATTAACATTTAGATTTCACCGAGGATTAGAAGCGCCATGTGGAATTGTTAAAATGATTCCAATCCAATTAATTTGGGGTAATAACTGGAATAGGTAGTAGCAACATCATGATGGGATGCAATTGAGTTCATTCTCTTTCTTTCTTCTTACTTTTGTATTCATCCACAAATGTTCAAAAATGTATGGCACTCTCCTGCTCTAATAGCATTTCCAAGGTAGTCAACTGGATGTTTATTATAGTTCTGAAAAAGATGAATGGATATATAGCGCTTTGTCAATAACTTGTATTGTACTCCTAACAATATATGTTTTCTTTATTTTACTTGATCTTCCAGCTGTAGGATTCAGATGTAGGATTATGGCTAAATAAGGCATACTAAAATTTAGTATAAAACAAATTTGAAACTATTTTGGGACAGGTCATTTTTATGCAGTGAATCTGCTGTTCTTGGGTATAATTATACTGACTAAAACTAGTTCTGTATCAGCCTGCAATACCAGAATAAATCAAATGACTGTTATCTTCTGGATGCCATTTAAAGATGGTTTGTTTCTTTATGCCACTTTTGGTTGCATGACAATATATGTACTCACTACATCTCTGCAACCAAGAATCTATTTCTAGGCTTTTTAAAGCCCAGTCATTTTCCCTAGAGTACATCCTCCCCGTACCACGCAGAAAGATCGGGGAGTGGGGCTGAAATTATAATAATGGAGTTAGTCTCTCAATATAAAAATCAATGTGCTTTTCATCCTTCTCAATGATGACTTTTAAAATCAGCTCCAAGAAAAAACTTGGTATTTGCAAGACTGTTCTGTTGATTGCAGTTGAAACCATGTAACCTTGCCATTGTGCGTTTCAGTTTGTAAATTTGTTTACTTCACTTGTAACCTGCGTACTAAAATATTAAGCCAATTGTTATCTTGTTGTCATATGGACAATGTTTGACTCATATATGCTTCATAAGGCATCTGTATAGTAGTAGCAGTAGGGAGAGACATGGTGTGGGAAGCCTGATGAAAATTAGTGAGAGCATCACCACCGATTTTCTGCAGTTGCCCAAAGGAGAAAGCCATGCTGCAGGCACTATCCTAATAAAGCTGGATTCATTTTGCCTGGATTCTGTCTATGCCATGTTTCAGTCATTAGAGAACTTAATTCTTTCTTTACCTGCTTCAGAAAGTTAGCATGTTGTCTTGGAATCACTGAAGATTCTAAGCTCAATGACATTTTTTTTCTTTAAAAGTGCTGTTAGCCTTCTTAGTGCAAAAAGATCTTGTTCTCTGTGATCTATTTTTATTCAAGTCGATTAAATCTTGGTTTGTAATTCTTCATTTATTCATCACTTATAATGCTGCCTTGCTTATGTCCAGCCTAGTTATAGTCCATTGTAAAATGTCCGAATTAACACAAGCCTGCTGTTAAGATTGTCTGGCCACTTACAAATATAGAATGTCTAGGTTCTGGACAGACATCAACTCTAATCAGTATTTTAGCTGTATTTTGAAATTAGTACATGAAGGACAAGCATCAGCTCTTCTATCCATCTGTCCATTCTTGAGTACATAACAGAGCTGATCATGACTTATTGCTGCCTTTGTTAAACATTGTTGGTATTTATGACCAAAGGTATTTATTACCAAAGGAGACAAAAAATTTAAAATAAAATAGGATAAACTTTCTCTACTGAATTCTTTGAATAAGGAGTCATTAATGGATTATTCTCTCCTCAGTCAATGCATGCATTCATCCACTGCAAGAAACAGGCGCCTAACTGGAATATGCTTTGTACCATACAGCAACAATAGCATTGGTGTGTTTGTGCCATTCTGGCATGAAAGCCTATGAGTACAAACAAGCTACTTGTGTGATACACTAGAAAAATTCAGGTGTCAATGTTTACTGGGCAGAATGTGGAAAACTTGTGGCAACAAACACACTTGAAAAAACCCCAATGACCAGGGCAGATCAGCCCAGCCAGCAATCTAGTATTTGATTTCCGTAGACACTCTTTTGTAGCAGTAGTTGCTAGTGGCAAATCCTCTCAGGTGCATTTTGCTGCATGACCATCTGATCGTGACTAGAGTTAGATATTCTGCATTCTTCTTTTGCCTGGAAAATGGCAAAGGTGTCTGCTGAGCCCCAGAGGTGATAGGCAACAGGCCAATTCAACCAGTGCTTCACAGAGCACTGCAGCCCATCTTCCATTCTGTACACAAGTACACGTAGGATATCCATGGAATGCAAAATCAAGTTATTGATCTCTGACTTCAAGGCATGTTGGGCTCAGGTTACAAGAAATTTTGGTCATCATGCTGTAGAATGAGGGGTGAAGATGAGAGATATGTGAGACCTGTGATCCAGCAAAATAGCGTGGCAGGATTGTGGTTCGTGTGCAGTATTACAGAATGTGCACTCATGCAGGCATAAAAAATATACAAATGAGTTCTCCCTGCAAAGTAGAAAAGATAAAGAAAGAGCACTGCTATCTTACACCACTTTGGAAAGGTGTTCATGTACTTTGGGTGTGAGAACTGTTTAAGAATCTGCTTGAAGAAGAGGGACTTAGAAACCAGAAGGTTAAACACATAGACAAGTTTAAATACCCTCGGGTACTTGTTATATGCTAATTTAGAATAATAATGCTTTAACCAGCAAATATTCAATAGCTGATGAGACAGATTGTTTCATTGTGACGTGAAGGTAATAAAAATGTTCTCTGAGAAGCTAATTGCCTACTGGTAAATTGCTCTTTAAGTAAGACTTGCCATTGCATGAGAATTTACAACAACATTCTACACCACTCCTGGTGATTTTAAGATTCCCAGTGTACTGGATGTGATAACGAATTATGCAGGTAGAATTCTCTTCCCTTCTGGATGTGCATAACTGTATTGTCCTTTGAGTCGAGTTCTCCTGCAGTTGCTGGTCTCGCACTGCTCGGCAGCCTGCTGCAGATAAGAATGAGTGATGATGCCCTAGATTTTAATGGAAATTTTAGAGCGTGCACTAGTAGGGTGCAGTCCTCACCAGAGAAAAATGAGCTGACTTGCAGGCATGAGGGGTCATCAAGAAAGATAAAGAAATCTAACATATACTCCAGCCTAGGCAAGGCGTTTTAAAGGATATTATGGAAATGAGGAAGAAGTAATTTAATTTTTATAATGTCACTCCATTTAAGTTTAGGATACAAGGTCAAGGTACTGTGTTTTTTGCGATGATTAAAGATTTTGGATGTTATTTTTGTAGGAACCAGTGCCTGTTTATGTAGTAAAGCTTGAATGTGACAAACAATTGAATTTGGAGGCATCAGAATTATGTAGTATCTCTTCCCAAAACCACATTACAAACAAATTGAAATTTAAAACAATTATCGAATTTTATCTTGACAGTCAAATTTCCTTAAGACGCCTCTCTTTAAAGTTAGCTTGATCCCCAAACATTAATATATCTTGTTTTTATGTAAAGTGTATGATACTACATTAATCATGTAGACTTTCAGCTACAGTTCCCTTTATAACAAAAACCCAGTGCTTCTGTTCTTACTGAAACCTCATTTGCCCATTAGATACGAGACTTTATAATGCACCAGGTTTGCAATACTGTCAAGGCTTTTTGAAATTATGATTAATGGGGTGAATTTTTACTCTAAAACCTCATGTAAACATTTTATTTTTAATGAGGAAAGATGATGCTGTATCTCTCCTGCATAAGCACATAAAAATAAAAACTGGGCTGAAAATTTTCCAGATGGGCTCATCTTAGAAGGCAGGGAGAGCACATATATGGGAAAACATTTTAACTCTTCTTTCTTTCTTTCTTTTCTGAAAAAAGAACGAATTCTTATTGAGTTCTAATGTTAATAAGTCCACTTGCAGTTAAATTATCCTGGTCTGTACTGTGCTGCGACTGATTTTACAGCTGCTTGATAGATTAATCTGGAGAGGTTTTAACCAAGTTGTTTGGTTTGGTTTTTTTTTAATGGATTGCAGTTACTTAGTGTAAGCAAGTTCTCCCAACCAAGTCTAGTAAATAATGGTGTATCACCTTTTAATTTTTTTTAAATCAGGTGCGTTCTGAAGAAGCCATGCTCCAAAGCCCAATAATAATAGTAGCTTCTCCCCTCTCCCCCTGATATTCTCATGTATGCTAATTCTGACCGTCACCAGACTGTCTCACAGATTTTATGAGAATCCCCTCTAGCTCCTGGGAGTTCCAAACCATAACTACCCCATTACTTAATTTGTTTTTTTCGTGTTAAGCATAACAGACTGGCAGTGGTGTAAAGCAGTGTGTCATACTGGCTACTCAGGCCACTACAGGTTCTCCTGACAAGCCTTAATTTGTCCAGGGACTCTGTTTTCACATATATGTGACTTCAGTGGTAAACAGGAAGTGCAAAGACAAGCAAAACTCTCTAAAACTTGACTAGATGTTTGACAAAAGTTGATTTGACAAAATCTTATTTGTTTTAATTCAATTCATCTTCTATTCAATCTCAATATTAAGGTTGTGATATAGATTTATTGTATCGTTAAAGGTATGTGGGGGGAGAAATTTTTATTGGGACAGGAGAGGGGAAACAGGCGATAACTAAAACAGGTCTACCAGTCAGTCAGAACCTTTCTGGGACAGAATATTGGGGTAATACACCACACCTCAAATCTTAGCTCTTATTTTTGACACATTTCTGCCATAATGATAGTCTTTGGGGTTGTTTTCTGCACTGAAGATGTTAGTTCAATCAAGGAGTAGAGGGTTGCTGGTCTTAAAGCAATGTCCCTTTTTAAAAACCTGTGAGTAGATTTATAGTTGCCTAAAAAGACGCCACACTTTTAGGAAAACCAGTGCTAGCCAATGCTGTTTATTGAAATTATTTTTTATACTTAACTTCCAGGCTGCTTTTCAGAAAACAGCTATATGCTGGCTCTAGTGAGGACTAGGAAAACTAATGGGAATGGCTCAGAGGCACCCTAGTCATAAAGAAAAAATCTGACAGATGCATTCCACAGAACGAGGTAAAAAAGTCTCCAGGTTAAAAAAAAAAGGCTTAAAAATTATGCACCTTGTTTTTTCTTAAGAATAAGACATAATATGTATCAAAACAGTGTTGAGGAATAGTACAAGAGACATTTTCATAGCAAAATTCAGAGGTTAAAATTGAGATAAAGACAACCAGAAGATGCCAGTAATACACTCTTTTAAAGTTTTAATTATCTCAATTCAATTTTAATTATCTCAATTCTGAGACACCTTCATTTCAGAGGAACATACATTTAAAAACTTCAGGAAAAAGATATGAATAATGGTAACACTTTACCATTCTTCTATATCCAAATACGAACACACAGTTGTGATATGTCTTGTTACATCAGTATAAACTAATTTATGTACTACATGCATGAGTAGAACTTTTACTAAACTCATGTAAATGTACTTTTAAGTTGTTTTAGCAGCAGGGAAATTAAAAAATATAGTTAATATTAGAAAAGGCCTTTTGAAAATAGGTCAGAGAAAATAAAAACGAGCAAAGGAAAAAGTCCTAAATGTCCTATTCTGTTTTCTTAAATATATGAAAACAAACATCTATACACCTTTTCCTAGGTCTTCAGTGAAGAAATAACATAGTAGTGACTTTATGGCAATTCTCTCGCCTGTTGTGTTTAGGGGTTTTTGTGTTGTTTTAAAGGCACTGCATGTGCTTCTAGATTATCCCTGGTTAATTTCTGTCAAACGTAATTGAAACTCCAGAACCATGTACTATTCTTTCCAACACATTGACGCATTTGGTACAAACTAGTAATGCAAATGAGAGAGCAGCACAAATACTCTCTCTGTCTTTCCCCGAGATCCAGCAGGACGGCGTGTGTGTTCACACTGTGAGTCATGAGTGTGAGAGGCGCTCGCTTCTCGCCTGTGCCCCAATTTTGTTCTTCCTTGCTATTTCTAGAAAATTCTCTGAGATCAATAAAAAGAAT
>VZRF01015294.1:0-53922 GCA_013396875.1 Vireo altiloquus | reverse complement strand
TTTGATTTGCAGCTATGATTTGCAAGGTAGCTTATTTTTAGAACAGGATAGCTCTTGTGAATGTTGTATGTCTTAAACTAGATCTGGTTGGGATTTAGTACACAAAATAAGCTTCGTAGTTAGCTGAAAATACAAATCTTTCACCTGACTGAAGCTGTAGTGCAGCAGTTGCTCCAACATATCAAGATGTTATTAAAGAGACACTTGGACTCACAGAGGAATTTCAGAAGGATTATACTAAGTACACAGCAGTTGCTAAAATAAAAGTTGGCATTCAGAATATTAACTAGAAACCAATATTCCCGAAAATGTTATGTAAGTAATTATTATATATTAGAGGTTGCCATGTGTCCTTGTGTGTGTGTGTGTGTGTGTGCTGTGTCCAAGACAGCAAACATCAAACACACAGAGTGATCCCCTCCTGTGGGGTGGATGGTAAAATTGCTCTGGTGCTATTTCCGAGGAGGAACATGTTCCTGTGTGAGAGGGACACAGTCAGCAATGCAGCCATGAGGATGGACATGTCAGTGGGATTACCATAATGCAGAGCATTAATATGGCACCAGGCAACGATGCTGCACCCACATGTCTGACAGTGTCTCCATTCCAGATCCTTTTTGGAAAGGTTTAGAGCCCATTTACTGCACACTAAGATTAAACTCGTGATTGAGTGAATTACAGTCAGGCCTTCAGATAAAATTACACTCTGTGGATAATCCTAGCTCGTGCTAACCTTTATTGGGTGCAGGGGGAGACACAGTGACAAAGGATGAGGAAACGCCTGAGGTGCTTAGACTGAGGCAGAGAAGGCATTAATAGTGAGAATACATTAATAGAATACATTAATAGTTGGTACCCAGTTGTTCTCTGGGTAGCAACCCCCCTGAGCTGGAGGAGAGGGACAGGGATCAGAATGAAGCACCTGTAATCCAAGGGGACATGGTCAGAGACTTCACTGTCACTCGACTTCAACGCTCACAAGACTCTGGGGCTGGATGGATCCACCCCAGGGAGCCAAGGGACCCTCTCTGAGCAGCTTTCCATCATTTATCAGCAGTTTCACCAGAGCAGGTTTAGATTGGATATTCAGGAAAAATGCCTCACGGAAAGGCTTGTCAAGCACTGGAACAGCTGCCCAGGGCAGTGGTGGAGTCACCATCCCTGGAGGGATTTAAGAGATGGGCAGGTGTGGCACTTGGGGACACAGTGCTGGGCTGTGGTGGGCTTAGTCCTGGCTCAGTGGTTGGACTTGATGGTCTTAGAGGTCTTTTCCAGCCTAAACCATCCTATCTATGATCTGATTTACCAGTTAGTGTTACTCTAGCTGTAGAAGAGATTTTTAAAAGGTAGTCAGGAAAAGCTTCTGAAAATACAGACCTGAAAAGTCTTGTGTAGGCAATATGCTCGTGAGCTGCTGCTTTACACTTAAAAATTTTCATCAAAATCTTCTTGCTAGTATATTAGAAATACTACTCATGTCCTTGCTGCTTGTCATTCTCATGCTCTGATCACTGGGGAGTTTTACTATTATATAGAAACATGTCTTTAAAGGTTTAAAAAGCAAACAAAAAATGTTTGTTTGTTTGTTTAAAAAGAAACATTTACTCCCTATCTACAGTCAGTAAATAGAAATGCTTGAGTACCCTTTTTATGTAAATGGTTTGAATTCTGTAGGTTTTTCAGTGGAAGTTCTGTCTAAATTTTACTGAGAAAGAGATTTATCAGAAGTTTAGAACTTTTGGTTTTTTTCTTTTATACTCTGCCAGTTTTCCTTTTCTTTGTTTATGAGAAGATAATTTATAAGATTCAGTGACAGAAGCATTTTGAAATGTACTGCAGCCTGCGTGTTTTGGGGAAGATTCTATGACTTTGTGTGTCATGCTCAACTTAAAAAGAAGGAAAAAAACCCTTAATACATTTTTTATTCTGCTCATACACTGATTAGTGCTTCTGTGAATCCAGGTGAACAAAAGTTCAATGCAAATATCTTAATAAAAGGACTGGTATGAATTGTGTTCTACTCTATTTTTATGACATGATAATAAATAGGAACTCAGTGGAATAAGCTCAGGATTGTATTTCATTAGTTGGTAACAAAGCAATGACATTATTTTCTTTAAAATCTCTATGGTTATCTTGGACATTCCTGAAGATCCTCACTTGGTTTTTACTTTTTGGAGTGCTATATTTACAGGTTTATTTGAATGCATAGTATATCTACTGTACATTACAAATGGGTTAAAAGTTATTCCATTTTCAAAGATGGCAATGTTTAAGATTAGCCCATTCTGTATTCTGCCTATTGTTCAGAGCTGTTTCCTCTGTCCTTTGCTTTTCCCTTCTCACATGCATCCTTTTAACTGTCCTCCCTCCAAATCATCTTTTCATCTCCCCTCCTTGTGCCCAGACCGATCCTTTTCCTCTCCAGTGTTTGATTTAGTTGACCAAAGCACTCTGTTCCACTTCTCCTGCTTGTCAGAAATAAGAACTCTTCTCTCCTGATATTATGCCATGACATTTCCCTCTGAGGTTCCTGAAAAGATCTGGTAGTTTGCATTGGCTGCTGTTCATCTGCTGTGCTCAGATTTGGCAGAGTCCCCTCATAGAATCAGGAGCCTCTGAGAATTTGGGTTTGGCCTGAATTAGCATGGGTAATGTACAGAAAATCTGAGAGATCTCTAATTTGATGCAGACTTCTGGACATTAACTTGTGCTTAGCATCACAAAAACGTGCCCAGAGCCAACTCTTGCTGTGTCTTTTATGGCTTCGAGGGCTGTGACATGACCAAACCTTCTCTTTGGTTTTCTTTGGAGAGAGCAGAGAAGTGGAAGTTTGTGCAAGAGAGAAGCCACAGGAGCCTGACTTTCCCCTTGGGAGCAGGGTTAGGACATCCTTGGGGCATCCTGATGTGCAGGAACCTTTCTGCAATCCCAATCATTTCTCCTGCTGAGGAGACAGGTTATGAATTGTGGGTCTGTGCTGCCAGAGCAGTGACAGGAGAGGGCAGGAGCAGAACGTGGGGGCAAGGTCAGAATTTGTCACTAATGTCAATGACATTTTCTCTTGCTCCTGCCTAGAACTCACTTTTGCTTGGTACAACAGAGTAAATTATCTCATTAATTATTCCTTATAAATTTTAACTGGTTTTGTTTTCATGGTCAGTGGATCATATTTAGTCCTTTGTAACAGTTTTGCATAAAATGCAAATGTTCTATGTTGTAGAAGCACAGCTGGGACTCAAACATCAGAATATGGTGTTTGGGTAACTCAGAATCCAACTTTGCTTCATTATGTGCTCATGCACATCACACAGCTCATGATTTTTTGGTTGAAACTTTCATACTGAGCCATCTTGCACGAATATACCTAAGGAATATGGCTAGGAGAAAAGCTGTCCTACCCAACATCATGTATTCCTAATGCTTCCCTTGGCCTGCAGGTGCTCCTCCAATATTATCATCAATAACAACAGGAATTACCCTACTTGTGGGCAGTATAATGTTTAGCAAGTCCTTCCAATTTTTTGGAAGCTTAATCTTCCTTTTTTACGGAACACTCCAAACAAAGCAATGTCCAGGATGAGAAGAGAAAAAGCAGTGAACAGCCCTGCAAACACTGCAAGGTGCCCTCCCTGCACTGCACACCTGCTCTCTTTTATGACACTAAAGGCAAAAGAAGAGAGAGACACTGTAACAAAGTATCATCTTTATTTCAATTTCAGTTTTCTCCATTAATAGGTTTTAGGAAATCAATATTTATACTGAAAGATATATTTAATATAGGGGGAAAAAAAGACTTAAAATCAAAGAGTTTTCTTTTAATTGCTTCTTCAGAAATACATTTTGATAATAGCAACTGCTCATTACAATACAAAGCAGGAAAAGCCTTCATTTACTGTGGCATGGGAAGTACTGCCAGTTCCACATGCTCTACATAGTTTTCTTTAAAATTTTTATGTTCTTTAGGCCTCAACAAAAACCAAAGCTCCTCTTCCAGGTTTGGTAGCAAACAGGCTGTTATTCTCCCCTGCTAACCTTTGGCCATCCGTTTGGTAATAAGCCTTTTTTACATTTTTTAGGAAAGTGTTCAGCTTGTCAGTAGGCACCATTGACACAGTGCAGCCACCCCATCCAGCTCCAGTCAGACGTGACCCGATGGCCCCAAATTGCCTAAAACAAAATAACAGGGAAAAAAATCATGTAAAACAAACCAAAAAGGGCTACTTTGTCTTATATAAAATTCATATAGAAAACTCAGACGTGTTTTGAGTATTCCCATCTGATTTTCCTGAGGTTCACTTGCTTGTATGTAACACTACAGCAATTTGCAATTACCCTTTTGGACCAAAGGAAAGTGCTGACGCTTTAAACTGCAATATAGTCATTTCTGTCAGTTCCAAAAGTGCCCTGTTTTGTAATGCTTCAGCATCAGCTGTTTTTAGGATCACAGCACAGCTGAGATGAAGAAAGCAGGAGAAGAAAGGAATTGTGTTAGCAACATTCATAAGACATCAGAAGTGAAAACAGAAATACATGACAAAAATAACAAAAGAGGGTTCATAAACTAATTGCACAGGATGTAGGCATGCAAGCCATTTTCTAATGTGGCAAAGACAAATAGCTCTATTCTTCCAGGACAGAACTAAACCATGCTGAAGCTTCACAGGCTTCTGCAGGACTGCTGAGCGTGCCAGGCAAGAAAAGGAGAGTTCAGTGACTCTCAGAAAGTCATAGAGTCACTGCACTCTGTGTAAATAAACTCACAGAACTTTCTGTTTATGCTGAATGGACAGAGTTGGGTATCTCTCTTTAGAGGAACCTCATGAACTTAACACTGACAGCAGCAGAGGTAAAGTAAGAATGTAGTCCCAAAAGAAAAAAATGCTCTTAATGAGGAGTGTGAACAGAAAGAACAATGACAAATAAATGAAATCCAAAATATAAACCATTCCCAGCCTCATGATACTGGCCTGCTAGCAATGTCCTAGAGCAAATCCTGTGCTGCTACACTGCAAGACTCAGATGCCATCTCATTAGAATTTAGAATTAATTACAATAGGTTGCTTACCTGTGTTCCTGATCTTTACTTAGAGGAAGTAGGGAAATACCATGTAAAAAGTTATGTTGGGGCTTTTCTAACCTAATGAGAACAGAACCAGTCAGACTTAGAAAACTCATCTGAAATCTTATTCTTGTGGGAGATCTAATCTGATTTACCAACAAAATACTTTTGCTGTGTTTCCAACAGCCATGCACAGAGATTCACCAGCCCTAGACTGTGTTAGAGGGAGAGACAACATCATGTGAATAGCACTGGAAATGACAGCTCATTCTGAGTGGGCTGTTGTAATTTTTCATGTGTGCATTTTATGTTAAATGAATCTGGTGTAGTGCTGGGTTAGTAGAGGTTTAGGTCATGTTTCAAGCAAGTACTTGCATATGTGTTTGATTCTAAACACACATCTCTGCTTGAACAGAAACACTTTCTTCAGTGTGTCTGGGTGGTGCCACCCTTCACATTGACTCGATTTTATGTTCGTTCTGCATTTCCTGTTGGTGTTTTATTTTACTTATTACTATTCCTGTAAGCCACTCATTCTCTGATGCAATTTTGGTAGTTTCTAGTTCATGGAGCAACCTCCTAAAATGAGCAGGATCCAATCCAGTCTCAGTGGCAATCAATAAGGAAATTCCTATTGACTTTATAAGGCCCAATCCACTTTTCAGAGTCTGTTAAATCAACTCTCTGTACTCATTTGGTCTGTTACCTCAGTCAGAACTTCATATTTCAGATGGTGTCTGGCTTTTATTTTAGTAGGCAACTGAAATCCCTTCAGAATTGTTCTGAACCTTTTATTGATTTCATAATTCTGTGGTCTTGCTCATGCCTCATTTTTACTGAGTCATTTTCAAATACTTAGTTGAAATAAAGCATAAAGGAGACAGAAAATATGCCTGTTGCAGAGCTGAAGTCACTGTGTTTCAAAATACTGTGGCTCAACAGTGTCAAATGTGGTGATGGCAGCCATTGGGGCTTAGTGCTGAGCATGGGCAGTGCTGCAGCACCTGAAAACTGAGTGTCTGATATTGCACAGACTCTGAGTGAGCACCTAACTCTGTCTGCAGATGTGCCTGGGAGGTATCTGGGTCAAACACAAGGAAGTTGTCTTTAGAACAGGTCTGAAACTGGCTCATTAAAGTCTTAATCACTTCAATACTAAGCTGGACCCTTTCTGGTACAGTGGGAATCCTGGCCAGACTCCCTTCTTGTGCACTGGATGGGTTTGTGAAGAGGAGTCTGAGCAGAGCATCCTGTGGATGGGGAGCTCACCCACCACACACAGTGGGACATGGGGGTTTCATGGTGGGAAAGGCTCCCTGTGCTGCTGGGCTGGGCTGGGCTGAGCCAGCACATGGAATTCAGGGACACAGGGAGCACACAAGGAGCAGAACCTCTGCAGGACACACAATTCAGGGACACAGGGAGCACACAAGGAGCAGAACCTCTGCAGGACACAGAATTCAAGGACACAGGGAGCACACAAGGAGCAGAACCTCTGCAGGACACAGAATTCAAGGACACAGGGAGCACACAAGGAGCAGAACCTGTCTGCAGGCCAGGGGCACTCAGATCCAAGTCCCAGTTCTGCCCTTTGCTTCTGGAAGTGTTTCTGTATCTCATTCCAGCCTTCATTGGACACAAATTTATGGGGGCATAAATTAGAGTAAAAATATGAATACTGCAGCAAAGGAAAGAAGAATAAAAGAATAAGGAAAAGAGTAAAAATGGAAATCTCATTGTTTGGTATATGGAAACAGTAGGCAAGACATGGCAGTAATCCATTTTAAAAATAATTGTGCTGTTAAGAGTTGAAAACAAACAGAGCAATATTATTAATCTGAAATACTTAAAATTATGAAATGGTTTTTCAGAAAGCATGGAGTTAACATAGTAAGATTTAAATATATAAATGGGGAGGATTGTACTTATTCTGGTTTGTAGTAGTTTGCATTTGAAAAGCATCTTTAAGCCTTTCTGGCTTTGTTGAAGTTTCAAATTATGCCATGATTTCAGGCTTTGCAGCTTTTAGAGGATTATCAGTGCTAATGGTAAGAGTCTTGATAAAATGTGGAATTGTTCTGGCTACCACAGCACACCTGGATGTAAATGTATCATCTGTATCTTTTACAAGTGATCAGAGAGGATTCAGCTGTCTGCCATGTAAAAGGCATGGCTGGGAACACAAAAATTATCAGGATTTATAGCACCAAAAGAAGGAGAATAAGAGAATGGAAGTGAGTTATGTGCAACACTAAGGACTGAGAGATTTTCAGCAGAACCTAACTCGCTCAGGGGTTCACATCCCATTTTCTGTCCCTTAATTGTTCAGCAAGTCTGCTGTGTTACCTGCTTTAAAAGGCTAACAGGTAAACCAGCAACTAACCACATGAGGTAGGTTCCAGAAAGTACAAGTCTTCTGTCTTTGCAAAATGAAAAAAAACAACTGACCAACTCGTGGTTACAGTTTTCAGCACTACAAACCACAGCAAGTATGGATCCCTTTCTTTCTTGGCAGAGGTTATACAGTAAAACATAAAGATCTAGGCAAAACAGAAAACATCTGGATATGCAGATTATTCTTCACAGTTTAAACCTTGTAAGGAGAGAGCAGCAGTAGACTCAGGCAATTCTGTGGAATGTATTTTTGGAAAGGCTTTGGAAAGTTCCAGGGCAGCTGTACATCATCGTGAGTAAAGAATGTAATTTATGTAGTTCCTGGCCATTTCTATAATCACATCAGCCAAGTCTTCCTAGAGTGACTAGTGATTTTATGTCCTTTAGGTTTTTTAATGTACAACTCGAGAAAAGTTATGACTTTTCTTCCCAAAATTAGATGCTGCCTTAAGCTGCATTCATCCGGAATAGCTACACACTTTCAGAAATCTAATTACCGAATCAGAAAAAGATTTAATACTGAACTTCTAGAGAAGAAAGATGTATTTCTTGGGAAATACTCTTGATGGGACAAGACCGTAGAGAATAATGAACGAACATTGTGGAAAGAATACAATTAAAAAAACCCAGATGAAATAATTTTAATATAGAAATTTGCAATCC
Source organism: Vireo altiloquus (assembly GCA_013396875.1). Taxonomy (NCBI): domain Eukaryota; kingdom Metazoa; phylum Chordata; class Aves; order Passeriformes; family Vireonidae; genus Vireo; species Vireo altiloquus. Next base: position 45,803 of record VZRF01015294.1, on the reverse strand, counting down.
CTTCATGCGAATGGCACTCCCCTGTGTACTTAGCTCTGCCCATCAAATTCTGTGGGCTCTTTTGCTGGTAAATCAGAAATCTGATGTAATGTGGGCACAAGTATCACTTTTTTCCTTTACTATTTCTATTTTGCTCCCTGGAACCGAAACGCTCTGATGAATTTTAATTTAATTCAGAAAAATCCTAACTGCTGCTTTTCTTTTGGTGCTGTGGCTGTGCCCCTGCCTGCCAGGCAGCATCTCCCTGCCTGAGCCAGCCAGAGCTGTGGCACCATGGGAGCACAGAGCTCAGCACAAGGGGGAACACAATTTCCATTCACCATGGGAGCACAGAGCTCAGCACAAGGGGGAACACAATTTCCATTCACCATAGGAGCACAGAGCTCAGCACAAGGGGGAACACAATTTCTGTTAACCATGGGAGCACAGAGCTCAGCACAAGGGGGAACACAATTTCCATTAACCATGGGAGCACAGAGCTCAGCACAAAGGGGGAACACAATTTCTGTTAACCATGGGAGCACAGAGCTCAGCACAAGGGGGAACACAATTTCCATTCACCATAGGAGCACAGAGCTCAGCACAAAGGGGGAACACAATTTCCACTGCCATGCTGAGCTGCCAGAGGCTGTCCTTGCCATCCTCACTGCTTTTCTGCCATGTGCCACAGGTAACTCCATGCTCAGAGCACATCTGCCCACTTGGTACTTGCTTCTTTCCCCCTGCAGGACAGTTTCCTCCTGGTTTTTCTGAGAACAGACCCTGTCAGAATGGGCTCCTCAGGTCTGCCAAGTGCAGTCACTGGATGCCACTGACTGAGGCACCAGCTCTGGGCAGCTCCTGTACCTTAAAGCAATGATGTTGAATTTTAAGGCTCTTGCCCTGTCAGTCTCAGAACAGGCAGTGCCAATGCCTTGCACGGGATCAAGGCTTTGTTGCCGAGATTTTTGGTCATTCAGTAGAGCTCAGTTTGTGTCTTCAGCTGCCTCTGGAGACACTTCTCCCTTCTCACAGCCAGCTCAGAGGTTCTGAGAGGAAGTTCTCCCTTCTCACAGCCAGCTCAGAGGTTCTGAGAGGAAGTTCTCCCTTCTCACCCCCAGCTCAGTGGTTCCCTTTAAGCAGCTGGGCTAACTCTGCTGGACCTGCCCTGCTGAGTGACTGTCACTTATTGTATGATGTGATCACTGTGTGACACAATAAACTGAGCACAGCCTGGGAGCTACACCCTGCACTGGCTCCCAAGAGAGGAATCAAAACTTTTTCTGCTTAATTGCTATCAGCCTGTCCAGTGGCTATCAGGCTGCTTTGTGTTTTAGCACAAAACAGCACATGTATCCCACATGCAAAATAATCTGTCAATGTCCAGAAGCCTTCTGTTCAGTTTTTAAGTTTGCACTTTCTGCCTCGGAGGCCATTCCATCTTGTCTGCAAAAGAAATCAGACTCACCTAAATAATCATCTGGTTTGTACTCTGTTGTTACAAACCCAATAAACTGCAACTTAAAAAATCCAGGAGTGAGGAAGTAAAAAAGCATATGGTAAATTGCACACTCATAAAATTAATATTTCCATTCTGAGACAGACTAATTTCTCAGTTAATTTTTTTTAAAAAGCTGATAAAGGTGGTAAGGTATTCATTATTTAATTTTTTTTAGCTTCAAATTGAAACAGTTATTTTCTTCAAGACTGAAAAGATGTAGAGAGAGGATGAGATATTTCCTTCTAAAAGACAGTGAAACAACATTTCTTGACCTCAGGCCTTCAAACACTTGTGTCACTCTCCATTTCCCTTCTGGCAGGGCAGTAATGCTCTAGGTTAGGGCAGAGTTTCCCCAAATTAAGCACACCTTTGTCCAAGGAGAAGGAGGAACAATTAGGGGCAGAATCAGGGAAGTGGCGTCACCAGGAGCCATAATGGGGCTGTGGGGAGCAGGTGGGGCAGAGGCAGGGATGGAGTAGAAGGGGGACAGCCCAGGGGGGCCACTGTTTATCTCCCCCAGCCACTGTTAAAATGATCACCAAGCACTGAATTCCTTCTCTAGGCACTGAATTTAGATCAAAGATGTCTGTCCCGTGATTAAATGTAGCAGAAAAATAGAAGTTAAGAAGGACTGAAATGTGTGGGAAGGATGAAATGCTGTGCAGGGTGTGAGCACTCAGTGCTTGATTCTACTTTGGGTATTAACACGTGACTGTACCATATCTCATCATCCCCTGTAGCCAAATCATGGAAACAACAGCCTGAGAACACAACAACCTGTGAGTGGGAGAAGAGAAGGGACAAAATGGCACTCAGAGAATGTGCTTTGGAATTAAGATTGTTTCCTTGCGACCAAAATGAGTTAGGAAGAGGTCCCAGCTGAAAGAATAATGCTGGGGGAGAGATGGAGACGTAATTATATGTGGAAAGCTCAGACAGCACAGAGAGAAGCAGTGTTGGCCCCTATAACAGTTAATACACTCATTTTTTAAACAGTTAAATAAATTTTGTCCAACCTCTCTGATACTCTGGACAACTTAATTTTTAATTGAAAAAGTGCAAATAGCATTTCACTACATTTCATTATAATTGCAAGACAGCCTAAGATTGTAGAACAGCTTTCCTATGCCCTGGAACTCCTGTGGCAGCAGTACTGAAATGGTTAAGAAACATGAAAAATGTAGATTTAGATTAGATATTGGAAAGAAATTCTTCCCTATGAGAGTTGAGGCAGTGGAATAGGCTGCCCAGAGAAGCTGTGGATGCCCCATCCCTGGAAGTGTTCAAGGCTGGATGGGGCTGTGAGCAGCCTGGCATGGTGCAAGGTGTCCCTGCCCGTGGCAGGGCAGTTGGTATGTAATGACCTTTAAGGTCCTTTCCAACCCCAACCATTCTGTGATGCTATAATTCTAAAAAGTACAGAAAAAGTAACAGTTCAGAGAGAAAAAGCAAGATGATGTTTTAAGAAAACCACTCTTGTACAAGTTACAAAAGAGTAGCCAACAGTCTCACGTAACACTTGTGACGATGAGTCAGTCCAAAAGCAAAATCCGTAATAAAGCCATAAAACTGTAGCTTTCATCTGAAAGTATTACACAGATGTCAGCAGGGAAACAATTGACCATGTAATGTCCCTGCAGGAGATTAATTTTGTAATAAGAGACAAGAATACTTTCATTTGACGATTGCAATAGCCAAGGATGTCATATTTTCTCCTCAATTCGAACCGTATTCTCCACAGACCATCGCTCTTCCTCGTGGTCACAACTTACAGGCAGATGTCGACCAGGCGATCCAGTTCAGGACAGCTGCACTCATACATCTCCCTGCAGCTGATATGGCTCTGCTTCATTAATTCTCCCAGCAGCTGGAGTGCATTGGCAGGTGCTTCACTGCAAATCTTCTTGAATTCCAGCACTCTGGCAGCCTCACTGTACACGTGCTTCGCACGCTGGTATAACTTAAAGGTGGAAACTACACAGAAAGAAAACTGCATTATTAGCCACTACAGAAGGAACACACAAAAACACAACAGAATTGTGGCTTTTTAGCAATTCATCCTTTATAAGAGAACTCTCTAGGCTAAAAGTCTTCTGCAAAAGTTGGCCTACATCTTCTTTACAAGCCCTAATAAAAAATAACGTTTAGAGTTTATCAAAATGCAACAGACACATCTTTTTTCATTTTGACAACTTCATGTACATGCTCTGTTTATTTTCTGTGCCACTGAACAGGTTCAGTCTCTCCTCTGGCTTCACAGAAGCAAGGCAGAAGTGCAAGGGTTGGCAGTGACAGCATTAGGGCATTACTCTAAAGCTTTCAGGCTTTCGAACAGCAGCAGAAGAGAGGCAGAAGAACACCTGGAAGGTCCCCAGTGCCCTGCAGCAGCTGTCAGCCAGCACCTGCTGGCCCAGGGCCTTGTGTGGTGCTGCTCCAGGCCAAATCTGCATCAGTTATGGAACTGTGCAGATGGACCTTTGCTTGAAAAAACCCCAACCACCAAACCACAAAAAACATCACCCACTTTTTTTCTTTTTTTTTTCTTTTCTAAACAATGCAGGCTCACTGTGACTGTAGATAACACTGGAATAAAGGTACAGTGAAGAGAACAGGTGCCTTCACTTTGGCTTTCAGGGGTTATTTTTGGTATAGGTTACTTGGCAGAGTGTTAGCACTGCCTGTGTAGGTGTGAAGGGATGCCAAGCCCAGACAGGTACAGATTAGTACTGACCTACTGAGAGCAAAGACTAGTGCAAGGATTTTGGCTAAACTTTTTCTGTTGTGCCATAAAAAAGCAATTCCCCTGGGAAGGGTCAGGGGGGTGTCCAGACCTGTGTGGCCATCAGGGTAGAGACCTCCATCAAGCCTGAATAATGGGGCATAAAAAGGAAGGAGATGGCTGTGGTTAAAGACTCCACAAGCCACCCATATTTACAGGAAGGTTTGGTTTGCAACTAATATCTGAGACTTGATCTGCTGTTCCCAAGCTTGTGCTGTAGTTCATTGTTTTCCTCTCCCAATATAGCTCTGTTTGCTTTAATACCATGGCTACTATTTAGGAAGTATTGTTCACCAGAAGCATGCATGACATAATTGAATTTATGACTGAATTGGTTTGCTTGAGCTGTTTGGGTGGTAAATATTAATGGACTTTAACCTCTGTATGGAGCACCTACTGCACTAGGTTTCCTTATTTTGGCACAGCAAAGCCTTGTGAGAGCACTTCAGAACATCCTTCATCTTCTTTCTACATGTAAATTCTCCTTTAGAGTGAGGTTTCTCTCTCAATTTAACTCTCTTGCTTTCTAAAATGGCTGATAAAACACTCAAATAGAGGTAAAAGGAGAAGCAAGACCAGCCCTGTATTTAAAAGAGAACTTGCTGTCTGACCCAGACCCACAGAGTTTCTACTTGGCTGTTCTGTGGAGACTGCCAAATTCTGGAACCACTTCTGACACTTTCAGCAATCTACATTTGCAAAAATATGTAGAAATCTTCCTTGAAAGACTGGGAATAAAATTAGATCCAGTATGAAGTCTCTCTCTCGTATTGAACACTCCAGACAGCAACCCTTACAGACTAAAACTTCATCAGCACCTCTATAATGCCTTTTTATTTCTCCAGAGTATTTCACAACTGTAGATGCTGAAAATAGTGCTGAGAGACAAGTAGTCTAAAATGAGACAGAAACATTTAACATAGCAATGTTCTGCTACTGCTGATATTGCTTCTGCTCCTATTTATTTTGTAATTCAATACAGCCTGCTACTGAGAAACCCTGTGCTGTTTGTCTTGTGAGCAAGGCCTTCTGAAAGCATTTCAAACTAGGACAGAAATGAGAAAATTGAGTGCCCCCCAGAAACACACACTTGAGACTATCACACAGGAAGAGCATATTTTGGTTTCTGATTTGTTGCTGCTGGAGTTGCACTGTGTTTTGCAAAGTGGTGCCTCGGTATTTTTGAACGCTGAAGAAAGGCAGCTTGGCCTATTTTTAAGGATGGTTTCTCTTTAAATATTCTTTTCTTACGAGGCATTGTTTTAGAGCAAGGAGATTTCTAAATGTGCATTCGTTTAGGGAATATCTAAAGTTGCGTGAGAGATTGCCATAGCTCACACTTCTTGTAAATCACCATCGAACAGTAGTAACCCAAAGAATGAACTGAAAACATGTCTGGTTTCAATTGTCGGGCCACAGACTTGCCAAAGGCTGTGATTGATTCGGAGACCACCCTTTGGTAGAGCAAAGCTCTACTGGCCAGATTACCTTAAACCCTCTGGGCTTGTGTCGTGCTCGTCACGTTAGGAGCTGGCACCCGGAACGGGCGCTGGGCTCTGGCTGCACCCAGGGGACCTGAGCTGTGTCCTGGGCAGGGCTGCTCCCAGGAGAGCCTCTCGGTGCAGGGGGAAGCTGCTACCTTGCCAGAGCTCCTCTCAGTGGGACCAGGCTCCTGCCAGGCAGCAGGGAGAGGCTCTGGGGTGTTTGTAGAATTAGCATCGGTTAAAGGCTGCGATCCTGACTATTGCTCTCTTACGGGCAGCATTTTATTTCCAAAATATTCTCTTTCTGTTATAGCTTGCTTTTCTTAGGCAAAATTATCTTCAGGACAGCAAACAGCTCGGTACTCTCCAAGTCTTACTCTAAAATAATGCAATGATTCATGTATTTTCAGCTTTCAACACCAAATGCCTCTGATAATACAGAAATCTTCTTCTGTTTGGATGGGTAGTCCAAACAAACCCTCTCTACCTAACTGAAGATAGAGTACAGATGATATTTCCAAAAGTTACATCTATATTGGAATCTGTTTGCTGTATCACAGCTTGTATATTGGCTCCACTGATTTCCTAAGCCATACTCTGTGACAGTTAAAAGAAACAAAAGCAGAGGGCCAACACCTGATTAGTTTGTATCTGAGCCTAGGCTGGAGTGCTCTGAAAGAGGAAAAGCTGAAGCCCTCAAAGAAACCCTTGCAGGGTTGCACACAACTGGGTTATATTGTTTCACCCTCTGTGGTGCTCAAAGGAGAGTATAAAAAACAGGGTTTAGGGAACTAATGCCTGATTCTTAAATCTGTGGATCCTTAAATCTACTGTAATATATGGAATTAGGTAATTAATTTGACTGAAAATGTAAATATACTTTCCTAATCCACTAAACTATAATAAAGGCCTGGTTTCTCCCACTTCAGCTTCTGAGTTCTCAGAGGATTTCTGTCAGGTCACCCACAAACAGGTAGATTCAAACCACTTACAAACCACCAAATGATGCCATTTTCCAGGGCACTAACAGATTGCACTGCAGCAAGAACCTTCCAAATTGCTGTGACCCAGCAGACTAATGTTAATGAAAGCTTGTCTAAAATCCATATAAAATCTCTAAACAAACAAAAATCTGGGCTATTAGTCCCAAATAATTGTGGGTTAACTAAATATAACAGAAATGTTTACTGTGGATTTTCAACTGTATGGTCATATTTTTCATTTTAGCTTTACAAAAATTATGCAAACCTGTCCAGTCCATTTAAAGTAGGTTTTTTTTCTGTGTAAGTAAACCTTGCGGCTTCTCAGCAACTCATTTGTTACAACTTCAACTTCAGCAGATTCCTTTCTTTAGAGGCTTCCTGTAGAATTCTATCTGACCTTTAGCTAAAGACCAACCTCTCCAGGCTATATAATTTTTTTCCTAGTTGCTTTGGCAGCTTCTAAAGATACATTTCACTGTAGATTAATGAGCTGCACATGGCTGATGGGACTGGTAGAAATTTCCAAGAGGAAAAGCTCGTGGATGCACGATTGTGTAGGGACAGTTTCTAGCACCATTACTCACGTGCAATAGGAGCCTTCTCTGTTAGGCATCCTGCTGATTGAACATGATGAGGGTGAAGGTTTCTGCCTCATAATGTATCTAAGAAAATGCTGCCAGATGGCTTTAATTTGAGCCAGATTGTGAACCCCCTAGTTGAAGTGGGGAACAGTTACTCTGCTGGGACTGCTCAAGTAACTGTTTGCAATCTGGCTTTGTGAAAATAAACCAGGGGATGAGGCATGGCTGCATTCGGTGACACTTTCAGCAGACACCTGTTTTGACATTGTGATAACTACTGGTTTAAAGTGATTTTTCCTCCAGAGGAATGATGGCTTTAACAAGGCTTTTGCAACTAACCTAGACTCGTCAGTGCCTTTGCCTTTTGTAAACTAAAATAAGCTCATCAAGGAGAGAAGGTTCCTCAGAACAGGGAGTTCACTCGAGCCTCTCATTAGGGAGATCTTTGATAAATATGTTAATTTTGCAAGGCCTGTAATTGTGTGTATTTTGGTGTGAAGAGGGTGCATGCATTTTTCAAGGCATTCCACCTGGATGAAGTGCTGTACCCCAAGATCAGGAAATAAATACCAAAGTAAAAACCCCTTTTCCCCATAAACCATGTTTTAGTTTTAATTTTAAGACCAGGGAAAGACATCATCTGTGGCACACCCCAAAAGCCTCCATCCTCCNTAAGACCAGGGAAAGACATCACCAAAAGCCTCCATCCTCTAGGTATGGGATCTGCCTGGTGCAGCCACATCTCTGTTTCTGTGGTACGTCCCAAAATTTCTCCGTGACATGGATCAGGGTGAGGCTGAAGAAGGCACCTGAACCCTTAAACTGGAAAGTGCTCTCAGGTCTGTCAGTTTGGAGGTGTAAATTCTGGTCACACAGGGAATCTGCTGATGCACAGGGAGAGTTTTTTGTACTCCAGAGCTGCCTGACAGAACAGCCAAGACAGAACCTCCTCACCTACAGCCATCAGTGCAGGAGTGTGGAAGCTGTTCCTGCACTGACATCACCATCAGTGCCCTTGAATGGTTCCTTAAGCACCACTCGTGGAATTTGCAGCACAGATTTCGAATTCTCTTTCCAGGGGACAAATAGGAGTTAAACAGCCAAATCCACACAGCAAATGGATGCCTGCTCCTCCCAGGGTGATTTCATTCTCAGGTTTAAATGTCAGAATTAGATTAAAATTTTATACTTGAAAAGGAAAAATGGGTTTAAAAAAATACCTCATTTAAGAAGAAAAAACATTTCATGGTTAAAGGAATACACTGTTTTACAGGAGAATATCCTTTTGTGGTGATGCTTCTAAATACTTAATATCCCACAATCACCACACACTAACTCGAGTCCAAGCCAAAATTATGGCACAATGCACCTTAGAAAGTAATAAATATTATTTTTCTAGAGATGTTCAGAAGCCACAAGTGCAATCCATGTGTAAACATTTGCAAGGGAGCTTTAAACCCAGGATTTTGCATTGGCCAAGGAACAACTGCAAGAAGTTTAGAGAGGCTTTATACACCATCTGTACTTCTCCTGTACAGTTGGGAATTGCAGAAATCCTTGAATAATTGCCTGTAAAAGGGATGCAGAGTTGCTGTGTGCTTCCAGACCTGGCCTGGGACTTGACCAAAGCTGGTCCATACCAAGTTCCTTTGAGATTTGGAGTTTTTGTCTGGTCATCCTTACATAATGATAAAACTTTATGTAAGTCTACAGTACTGTCAGTGGAGGAGTAGAGGAGGGGAAGCTAGACTTAGGGCTAAACTAGTATGTACAGAGCACTTTGAGATCCTTAACCATGAGACACAATGGCAGTACAAAATAATATTTGTAACAATCCCTGGGCATGAAACGATCCCCGAAATGTTATGGCTTGTTCTTCATGTTGAACAAAGAAATTCAAGGACGCTCTGAAATTCTCTGCAGAGCTTACTAATTTGACAGTATGTTTGCTCTCTCTCACATGAAGAAGCCAGGCATTGTCATTAAAACAGAGTGAGAAAGTAGAGGGGAAGTAAGAAAAATGTTTTCTTCAAACAGCCCCTGGTGTTCCAAAGCCCACATAATGTGTAATTTGTATAGTGTGTAACAAAAGCAGCAGATTGAGATTCTTTCTGTGTCTGTCTTGTTTCTTCTGCGTAAGTTTTACAGAAATCTGTTATTTCATTTTATATTGTACATGCAAAGAGGCTTTCAGCATAATCCTTTTTAATTGGTCTTATCAAATGAAATCACAGTCAGGCAAGTTTAAGAGATTCTGTTCAGCAAACATCTGTAAATGGTATTCAGAGCTACAGTATAAAATTTCCTTTGAGTTTCTTCTATAGCTTTTATGTCTAAACTTTTCATCTAGACTTTTTTTTTAAAAAAAAAAATCAAGATAACCTGTATAAACAACTCCATTCTGCAGAACTGTAGAATTTTGTTTTATAAACCAGGTATAAGGAGTATAAACATCTGTAAGTTAATAGCCTTGCATTGCTTCACGAAGGGGAGAGTACAGGACAGTGAAAGAGATTTACAGCCCTGCAGTTTCCCATGAAAGTGCTGCAGAGTGCAGGTACATGCTTCATATATTCCTCATGTACACACAGTACAAAGTTATCAAAACTCTTTCTACAGAGAGAAAGAGCTGGCTTAAAATATCTTATTCCATCCTGCTATCCTCTGGCAGTGTAATGAGACAATAAGATAGTCTCATACTGTCTGATACCACTGGGCTGCAAAACTGGTTAAAGATTCATTGCTCCTTGGTCAATATATAAAATTTACAATCACTCCAGATGGATGGATTATTTAAGTAAGTGCTGGTATAGATAGATATATTACAGATCTATACACTTGAAATGTAAACATGAAAGCAGTCTTGGGAAGGACTGGCAAGGATGTAATTTGGCTCCAAAAGAATACAGGTATTGAGGCTACAGAATGGAAAGAAGGAAGAAGAATGCTATGTACTTCTTGCAGAAAGATTCTGATCTCAATTGGAGACCTGTTATGAAAGCAAACGAATTATTTCATGAATTCTCTATTATTTGGTATTATTAGCAACCCTACTGTATGCATCCAGGATACATTTCATGTGTGACAATGCTCATGACTCCGTGGTGAAATCCTAAACAGTAATACATGGGAAATACTTTAGATAGTGAATTGTTCATGTCCACCAACATCATCCTAAAAGAAAAAGAAATATTAAGAGTGACAGAAACTTTCTCAGGAGAGTTCAAGATGACTTGCTGCCCAGTGCCTGCTTTAGGAAGTGTTAAAAACAGAAACACAAACCCATCTATGCTAGTCTTGAACACCAGACAAGCTATCTGCTCTTTCCATCATTAGAGAAACAGTTCAATCAAAATCAAAGTTTGCTCTATTTTAAGTAAAAAGTTAGAATGAAAATACCAGCTGAGGCTGGTATCATTTCTTTCACTTCCCAAATAAGATTCAGCCAAGTATTCTGGCAAGACTTCCACTTGCACTGCTTATTAATGCATAAACTTTTTATATAATACAAACATTGTACAGTAACCCCCCCATTTCATACATGCTCACCATCTTGCATGTTTTGACTAAGGATCTGAGAGTGGAGCTCCTCCAGGCTAATTCCCAGGCATTTACAAATTTCCTCTGTGCTGTAAGGCTCAGGATGTAATACCTCCTCGATGATGGTCAGCATTTCCTCTAGGCTAACTCCTAGCTTGGTTTGCACATCATGGAGCCTCAACATTTTTCTCCACTCCAAGCCTTTTGACTTTGCGAGAAGCTAAAATTAAAAAAAAAAAAAAAAAAAAAGAGAACAGAAAATATTGTTCTTTTCTGTTTAAAACTATTAGTTGTCTGTAAGTATCTTTAAGGCCATTTTGTCTTTTCACTTCTTAATTGGAAACCATCAGAACCTACTTTCTATCAGTACAGAGCAGTCAAGAATTATATTTATTATAAAAGGTCTGTGAATGACAAATATTCTTCCCTCAAACCAGATACTGTCTGTAAAAGCCCTGCTGGCATTATTTGTGTGATATCAAATTAGTGATTAAACCTCTTCCATGGACTCTGTTAATTCAAGCACTTACTAACCTTTTACAATCCCATCTGGACAACTGTTTATACAAGTGCTATGATGTTGTAACACTAAAAGTCCTTATTTCTATACTACTAGTATTTGCTCTAACGTTTCAGTTTGGTATTTCCAGTATGCTCCTGGAATTTTCTGATGAACATCTGAGGTTGTCATTAAAACCTTTACTTGCAATAGCCTTAAAAATATGAAAGTGGTCATAAGATTTGTGGGGAGAATAACCATAACCTTTCTCAATCTCTGGAGTTTTAAGTAAATTTTAAGTACCTCTTTTAACATCTAATTTAAAGGAACTTTTGAGCCTTTTCAGGAATGTTACAATGTTGGTCAGAATCTATTCCACTGCTACATGGCTGCAGTGATATTCATTAGTTATGGATGGATCTGCTTTGCCCACTCCTGGCAATGGTAGTGTGCTTTGTGTATCTTTGGGATGTTTTGACAATTGTCAGTCATTTTTTGAACACCCCAGAATGCTGGAAGGTAATGTCCAACACTGCAATATGGGCTGATGCTGCCATGTGTCTAATCAAAGTGGGAGAGCAAATCAGCTTTCCTCATGAGGTGATATATTCTGATGTTATGAATTACAGAAGAATAGGCAGTGGTTGTTGACATAGCACCTGTAATTTCAACAGATCACAAAGTCAAACAAACATGAGCAGGTACACACCAGTGTCACTTTGTGTGTTCTTTGTGTGTTCTTAGGCATGTGGTCTATCTCCAGTGCTGCACCATTTAAAGTGAGTTTTAAAATTCTAGATCAAGCTGTACGTTTGGAAACACTTTCAACCAGTGCAGCAAGACCAGGGAATGAAATCCTTTTTCTATACAAATCAGTGTTCAAACCTCTCATCAAAAGGGCTGAGATTTCACCCAGTGTGTTTTGTTCTTTTCAATAAGCACTGGTTTTGACTGAGATTGGTTTGAAATCATTTATGTCTTGATTCAGCAAGGCCATTTAATTTCCTGGGTTAAAAGAGCAATGGGATTTACATACATGCCTGAAAAGTATTTGCTTTGTTTTGTACAAAGTTACAGGACGGAATTTAAGCAGATCTGCTGCCCAGCTATCTGCTGTACATTCTCACTCTCCTCCAACAGGGCTTTTGCAGGGGCTCTTCCAGTTTTGCTTTATTGCAGTATCTAAAAATTAACTACTTTTGGTGCCATCTAGTGACTTGCTGAGATTTATGTGAGGCTCAGTAGAGCAAAACAAACAAAATCCTAATCGTGTAACTCTGCTGCCATTTAAAATACAATTTTATATATTCAGTGGTAGAGAAAGAAGTAGAACTGTTTAGTGCCTAATGCAGAAATCAGGGTGAGAGAGGTTTTTTTGTAAAGTACTGGTAAAGTCACTTCTGGCCTCCTTTTCAAAGGCTCTGAGTACATAAAACTCCACAGCCTTTTACTTACTGATAAGTTAGAATAAAACTTAGTGCTTCATTTTACTTAAATATGTTGTATTGATGCATGTTTATGATGTATTTTTAGATCTGCTTCAAGGTGCTAAATGAATGGAAATTGTTTTCCTCATGCTTTAATCCCAATATTCAGCATCACCTGTACTTTATTACAGGAAGTCGATCAGAATTTACAAACAACAATATTCTATAAGGCAACAAAAATTTTTCTACTTCCTTTTTTAATAAATAATCCCCTGCAGAAATTTGCCACATGCATTGCCACATCTGTTCCCATCTCTGTACTTCAAGGGAGATGCTGTATTTCAGGCAAGTCAACTACACTGGGGTTTTACAGGTCAGATGTTCCAAATGGAAACTGAGCCCGTTGGGCCAGCAGGGATGGCTTTGCTGGAAAGGTCTGTCCTGCTTATAGCAGAGTATTGATTCTAACAGCACTGGGAAAAACATTATGGGAAACAAAAATGGTTTTTGAAAACAGTCTAGCTGCAGCAGCTCAAATTGTAATGGACGTGGAACAGAAATGGGGGAAAAAATCCCATCTCTTTAATGTACAAAAAGTGATCCCAGTACTGCTCCCACAGTTGGGTATTTGCTTGATTATCTCTGGCTAGATGGATTAAAGATGTGGACATCAAGCAGCTGGCTCTTAACTGCCAGGATATAGAATCTGTGGGCTTCATTGTCTTTATGGTTCAACACAGGCACACTGGAGAACTGTAAGTAACTGAGAGGAAAACATAGTTGGTAAATGATGGGACAAATATAAATAAAAGAAAGTCTGACTAGGAGTGCGTCCAGGAACACTTCCACAGCAACATCACATTTCTGTAATGCCATTTGAGCACCTCTGCAGCTGCAGATCCTGCTGGCCCCACAGCACACTGAGCACCTCTGCAGCTCAGACCCTGCTGGCCCCACAGCACACTGAGCACCTCTGCAGCTGCAGATCCTGCTGGCCCCACAGCACACTGAGCATCTCTGCAGCTCAGACCCTGCTGGCCCCACAGCACACTGAGCACCTCTGCCATGAGCAGCTGATGGCTCTGCAGCTGCAGACCCTGCTGGCCCCACAGCACAGACACTGAAGCAGGGGAGTGTGGTGCCCCCAGCCCTGTGTCCTTCCCAGCAGGGCAGAGCTCAGAACGATCAGGGACATCTCCATTCCCTCTGGGACCGCGAGTGCTCTGCGGAATGCGTCTTGTGCAGGAGAGCACTCAGAGACTGCTACAAGAATAGAGGAAGGGAAAGAAAAAAGCAAAAGAATGACTCTCTAGAGGGAAGGGAAAGGAACAGAATCTAAGGAAGATAATTTGCCAGGGTGATCAAGAGCTCACTCGCTGTAGGACAGACTGATACCAAAATGTTCTACACTAATGCCAGCAGGAATATGTTGTGTCGACATCTTTACTGACACAGAGCTTTCTGCAAGCAGAGTGAAATTCTACAATTACCTAAAGCAGAAAAGGGAGAAAAAGCCTATTCTAAGGCACTTACAATGAGAATTTCTTTTAAAGCACTATTGCAAGGCCCAGCATGTTAGTTCATAGTTCCATTAGCTTAATGGTGCTTAAAAGAGTTCCCTGTTTCCACTTACATACCTGCCCTCCTTCACCCCACTGTGACCTCTTCCTAAAGACAGTTTTTTCCTGGCTCAATGTATTTTTATAGTGTGCACAGCTTTCCATCTGGGTAGCATATGTTTAAAAACAGACAGGTGTATGTTGTTAGTCTCCTTACAATCAAGCATCTGCTAAAAGTACATTTTTAGAGATTGCATCATAGCTAACAGCAATGTAAAAAAATAGATGTTTCCTTACTACCTCTTCAGTTTGCTGCACAGGACTAATCATTTAAAGCAATTTAGAAAACTGTGATTCAATTCACAAAGTCTGGTATATGGAACAATAACTTCAGAAGCTCTCACAGCTTCATGCACTCGTTGTACAGTGCCTTTCAGAATAGGTTTTCTGTAAAGGCTCTCTATTCCTTATGCAAAAAAAAAAGAATTTCCAAAAGAAGCCTTTCCTTAAAAATACATATTCTGTCAATTATCAATACGAAATTATAGATTTATCAGTTAGAACTAACAAATAGATAGGTCCTTATCTTTATTTTCTTAATGGCTAAAGAATCTTCTTAACTTCAGTGACAACAGCTTTCATTGGTGCTATTTGTTTTACCATGTCTTATATACAACTGAAATTCAACTATTTCTTTTATACTTGAGTTTAAAGCACATTTAAAAAGTCATCCGAAGTTTAGCTTCCCTCCTCAAAAAATATCTCAGCACAATATTTTATAATACGTTTTGTCAGTGTCTGATCATCTCTTCAACTATTTTTTTAGCACTAACTAAAATTTGTAAGAAATTATTTTTTTTAATAGAATCATGATGCCAACAGATGTTCAAATGAATATTGATCAGATATTGGTCAAATGTTCCGTGGCAAGGAGTTCCATGCTGGATTTTTCAAAGCTTTCTTCTAGACTTTGTGAGCCACACTCTGTTCTTTCACACTGCACCCTGTGTTATAAATGAAGTGAATCTTTATGCTTGCTCATCATTTACTCTTATCAAAGAAACATGTGCTGTCTTCCCATAAAAAAATCAAACCCTACATCTACACAGTCCTGAACGTACAAAATCCAGAATTAAAGCAGAACTTATATTTTCCCTGTTCAATTTCCATACATTTTAGAGAGAATTTCAAGCTGTTATCTGGCAGTACAACCTAAATGTTGGCTTTTGACTCAAGCCTGTTTTTAAACTTTACACTGACATACATGCTGCTATTCAGCATTTCTAATATTACTTCCAGGCCTCCAACTACTAGCTTGGATGTTCTCTAAATCTCAGAAAATACACATCTATTGCCATATATACATATAAACATGTGGCCATACTGGTTGCTTTCCATTATTTGTCATTATTCAGCTTTAATTAGAAACAGTCCATCGTATTAACTGGGAATATTTTTTTCTGAAAAAAAGACTTATTTCTTCTAACGAAATATAATACAAAATAAATGTAATAGAACTAAATCACATAATCTTCTATATAAGGACACAGTCCTTGCAGTTCCATTAAGCTCAGCAGGAGTTCTGTTCCTGCAGATGGAAGTGTCTGGTTCTGGAAAGAAAAATTATACTCAGAGTAGCACCTAGCCAGGTGTTAAAGACACAATTGGTCAGAAGTGGAAGAAAGCACATATTTAGATGAAGGTTTCATTAGAGTTTGACATAAGCCATGCATTACCTTTGTAGCCAGCCGACACTCCATTACCCTAATATTGTAATGAGAAGTTGCTGCTTTATTCATTTCAACACAACTGTTAGCAATAACAAACGTTGCTCCACTTGGAAGTCTAACATCAGTTGCCCTCAGTGGATTGAACTCTATCAACTTGGCCTATTGAAAGAAAAATGAATGGTTAGTTTTAATTTACTACTGGCTAACAGTGCACTTAGTTCTATAAATCAAATGCAAATTTGCATGTTTTTTCTCTTGAAAATCCAGGGACAGTTAAGGAAAGAAAACTGACATGAAACAGCAAGAAAGGAGGTTCAACCTCATTGGTCAAGTTACACATACATTTCAAACCTTTCCCCGTAGCTGGATTTTAAAATGTTTCCATTAAGTCTTTGGGTTTTTTCAGCATTTCACAGAACCCCACCCAACCTATTTTTCTTGCCTGTTTAAGACAACAGTTTCACTTTGATCTGCAGAGAAGTACCAGGCCTGGCTGAAGCTAATGTGTGTGCCACCAGAAACAAGGAGCTTTGCATTCCCTGCCCCTTCATCAATGTCCATCTCCCCCTCACTCTTCTAATTTTGCACTACAGCAAGATTAGTTCACTGAGGTACAGTATGGGACCAACATTTTATCTGAGACAGTGATCATGGTACATACACACAATCAAAGAAAGAAACTAAATAAAACTATATATAAGGATGTAGTTACTGTTTCCTCCTTTCTGACTGCCTTGCCTCACAAGCTGTCTAAGATGTTCCCAGCATTTGTGACCTTTTCATGGAATAAGTTAGGCATCCATTAATTAAATAATTCAGGATGTAATGTAATCAAGAGATTAAATTCACATCTGGTTTTTCACTGGGATAAGTTGTAAATCATGTGCCCTGCTTTGGCTTCTTAGAATAGACTCTAACTGTGCAAGCAGGGACATCTTACTGGTTTTGGCATTGTTCACCCCCAGAGAGTTCCTTGAGCAGCTAGAGTGCTAAATAAACAATGGCAAATCTGCTTGTACATTATGTACAGCAGCATGAGTGTTACTCCCTGCCATTGAGATTCTGGACCCCATCACAGAATTACTATCAAGACAGACAGACTTGCTTACATTGACATATACCCTTTAAGATCTGCTGCATTAGAGCAGAATGTACCACTAAGCTGGTCTAGTGTCCTCATTCTGACAGTGGCCATAAATGGCTATTTAGGGGGGATATAAAAATAGAACATGTACAAAACAGTCCTTTCTTGGGGTACATTTTTCCAGATTCCCCTAAGCAAAGATTACAATGGTTACACTTACACTGGAAGAAACATCTGACTGTATGTTGAATAGCTCCATATAGGTTAATACTCTATTAGTGTATCCACAAAAGTCTTTTTTGAGTCCTTTTAAAACTTCTGCCTTCCACAATGTACGGTATTTCTCAATTTAACAATGAATGTTTTGGAAAAAACCCCAAACTTCCTTGTTTGTTTTTTACAAGCTGCTTGCTAATGTCATTGTGTTTCTATTAGTTCTTCAGTTACGAAAAACATTGAATTCTCCATTTACCTTCTCTTTACTTCTTTAGGGAATTTACAAACCTTCAAAGTATCTCCCTCAAAGCTTGTTTTCCAAGCTGAAAAGTTTTAAATTATTCAGTCAATGCTCATATAAAAAAAATAGCTTTGATAAACTTCAGTGTCCTTTACTGTACTTTTCATTTTTTTGAGATGGGAGGCTAGAGCTGCATTCAGCTGCAAGTAGACTGCAGCAAGGATATTTTCTGGTTTGTTCACAATTTCTTTTCTCATCTTTTTTATGATTTTCTTTGTCTTTTTGGTTACCACTGCTATAGATCAGAAAAGCTCCCACTTACATGATCATCTCTGTGTACGGCAGGAAAATATGTTGCTTCCTTCTTTGATTATTCATGTAGCTGTGTTCTTACTGCTAACAGCATAAACATGAAGGAAAGGTGTAGAGTAGGTGCAGGTGATGTGAAATTGAAAATACATGTGTCTCATGATGGCATTAAATGTTTGGTGTAATTCTAAGGAACAGTTTTTGTCTGTGTAAGCTCCTTGAAGACGTCATTAAGGAACAAAAGCTGTAGAGATGTAATGCCACAATCACAAGGAAAGTAAAGGTTGTCATGAAACACTACATTAATTCCAATAAAGGTATTTTGACAGGTCTGAGGTTTGAACAGTTGCAGCCCTGTGCACCTTCTGGGACAGCGGATGAACCTCATTTGCAGTAAATTCCACTGCAAGCACTCATGCATAACTTGGCAGGTCCTGTTTATCACAGCTAGTTCACCTTCTGTCACCACGTTTAAGACTGCTAAATGCCTTCTGCATCAAAATCCAGCCACAGAATTGTCTGGAATTAGCAAAACTGGTAAAAAAAAAAAGTCTCCATTGTCTTTGTAACTGAACCTGGCAAAACTTCCTAGAACTGTTTGGTTATAAGAAGTTTCAAGAAAGCATTTTTGTAATAATTATCCCATTTGCACTGAATACAAGGCATGCCGACCATTCAGCTTTCATTATATGGGAAACATTCTAAGTTCAGCATGAATTAGCCAAATAGTGGAATCTGGTGCTCTTCTAGAGCACATCTTTTCCCACATCTTTTCCTTTTTTCCTTGCTGTCTCTGATTTTCCTCATCTTATTCATTGAAACTTGTCACAGTTGTACCTAAGTCTATAAATTTAATTCCTGATTCATCTGCATACTAACATTGCTTACACTGCTAAAGTAAGGTATTCCAGTTTCTTGTCTTGTCTTTGTGCTAGATACCAATGAAGGTATATTTTGCTTGCATAAATTAATATCACATTGTTAGTTTAGATTACAAAGATCCACATACAGTTCCTTCTTCTGCCAGAAAAGAGATTGACTGGTCCATTCCTCCACCTTCTGTGCCAATGTAACGTTCACTCTTAGTGCAGATTTCTGCCAGTTCCACCTGAAAAAATATTAACATGTTACCCTTCAGCCACGGTTAAGGATGATGCTTTTATTCTGTTTACATATTAATTAGTGGGGGAAAAAATGAAATCATGACAGAGTTCTGAAACCACGATCTCTTACACATCAAATAGTGTAAGCTGGTATCAACCAGGATGCCACATGGCCCATTTTCCCTTTTGTTCTCAAGCAAAAAACAATCAACTACTCAGCCTCCAGAGCACCCAGCACAGCCAAATGCTTTGCAGAGTATTCTTGCTTAGACACTTCACTCTTGTTGTGTCCTCCCATCTTCCTTGTGCACTTCAAACCCTTCCATCCCAATAGCCAATATTTTGTTGATTTAATTAGTTGAATCCACCTACATGTGGGTCTCAGCAGCTTAGTGAAAAATGGCAAGTTATTACTCCATAATCAGAGTTCCTGATGAGAAATTACTCCAAAACTGTTTCTCACTGTAGATATTCAAGTCAGTGATGCTTGTCATTTCTCCTTGATATACTGTACACTGTTTATCTGAACTAATCCATAACTATATGTGATGTGCATTCCTTTGTGACATTTCAGGCATATCTTTGTGCATTCTAATACCTGCAGGTCAGAGGATACTATGGGAGGGAGGAATATCACTGTCATAACTGTCAAAAATAATAACTAACAGTAAAGCTTTCAGCTATCAGGCCAAGTCAAAACAAAACACAAGAGAAACCTTGGAAAATGGTCAAAGAACACAGACTAGTCAAAAAGAAGTGGGCCAAAAGGAAAGTATTTATGTCCACCTATTATGACCCCTACCAGTTTTTTTTTCTAAGTACAGGGAAGATGGGAAAAGAACTTTAGAAAAGCCACAGGCTGTTATTCAGTTTGGTGGCAAAGTCAGACTGAGATTCCACGCTAAGGATGTAGCATTAGAGGACTGAAACAAGCTAACCAACGAGACAGGGACATTAGCCAGCACACAGCTGTAAAAGGCAGCAGATAGAGGCAGTAAATCACAATGCTCACAGAGGTATGTGCAGGGTGCCTGCCTTGCTTGCTCAAGTTCTGTAATGGCCCCACTGACAGGGCTGTAAAATCGGTGCTTGGATGAATGTGATCAGACTGAACTGTTTGCAAATGCACTACCAACCAATTTACTCAGCTCACAATGCAGTTATGGCCAATAAGCCTTAGGATGATAAGCAGAAGTTATCAAAGGAACATTAACAAGGTTACTCTATGCAGAGTGGATTTCTTTGAATCAAACGTGGTAAATGACCTCTTACTGGAAAAAGACCACTAATGAGAGAACATCGAAAGTACAATCAGCAAAAATACTCTCCTTTTCGGCACTGCCTTCCCTTTGTGTCTTTTTAAGATGAGCTGAAATAATGTTTCTTTTATTTTTCCTGAGAAAGTATAGAAACTTCATGCATTTTGGTGCCCTTTCTTTTTAACAAAAGCCATATCCCAGGTTCATCAAAATTCATTTTTCCTCCCTGTCCCGTGTCCACTCAAGTCCCATTTGCAGTTTGAACCTCAGATCTCTTTGTCCCTTCAATGAAAGTTTAACGTCTAGTTACTGCATCTCCCTGCTCCACTATGAGCCAAAAATAATTCTGAATGAAATGCTAATGAATGTAATGATGCTTTTTTTCCCATTTAATGCTAAAATACTCAGCAACAGCTCCACAGAGAATAACAAACCTCCACACACAGCAGTCTCTAGGCGCTCCCTCCTATCTACATATGAAGGCTTATTTACACACAACTGCTGCTGTGGGAAAGCCTGCATGTTTCAGCCAGTTCTGCTGAACCTTTTGTCCCTCTGAGAACACAGCAGTATCACATCCCTAATTTTTGCTGCCACTGGCAGGAGCTTTCACACTGGAGCTCTCAAGTACTCACTGGGTGAGAAGACTGCACTGGCAGTCAGGTCCTGTGCACTCCAGCAGGAGCTGTGGCTGTGCAAACCTGACCTGAAGTACTCAAAACATATATTCCACTCTTGGGCACAGCTGCCTGAGATGTTACTTCATCTCCAACTGCCAGATAAAGCTTGGCAAAGCCAGAAATGAAGCATTTCACTCTTCACTTAGTCTGGCTGCATCTCCAACTCCACATACACATCAGCTACCACTTGATTGCTTAAATTGTTTAGACTTTATGAGCCTGAGCTTATTAAATAAATATCAGGAGAAGTCTTGCAGAGGAAGAATGTTAGCAATTAGGACAGTGCCACTCTCCTGTCCCTTTACAAGGTCTGGTGAACTGTGCCTGGTTGAGCACCAGGCCTCGCCGGGTCCTGGCTCTGCATATGCCAGGCGAGCAGAGCTGCTCCAGCTTGAGCAACTTCTGTTTTGAAACCCAGCAAGGATTGGCAGGACCACCAAGTAGTAACTGGCAAGGGTTGCAAAGAACCCTCTCCACAAGACAGCCCAAGGCATCCCTGAAATATTATTTGGTTTCTAATTTAAACAGGCCCTTGCTGACACAGGCTGGCCTTCTAATACTAGGATGAGAAGCATGTGAATGGAGAGGAAATTGTCATCTGTATAGAGAGCAGTTTCTACTTACTATTGGGACAAATAGGCAAATGTTTGCCTTTTTGCTAAAATGAGTGAAAGGGCAAAGTTTCATTGGAAACTAATGTGAAGACTAAACTGGAGAGCCTTGTGCACATATTTGATACTTGGAAAAGGATGGTCATAGGACTGAAACAGTGAGCTGAATTTTAGGAGGTCTGGGCTCAATTTCTAGCTCCACATTAAGTTTCTTGTGAGTCAGGGAAAGTCTCTAATTCATCATGGCTTCATTTCCTCAGTAAATGAGGAGTATCTTCCCCCTCTTTCTAATTAGTAATTGCTACTTGGGATTCTCACATGATAATGCTATAAATATGTGTGACTTCATTACTAGAAAGTGAAAAAACCCAGATTTTACTACACAAGTTCTTAGAGTTTAGGCTTCCACAGAAAAGATCTCTAAGGAAAAAAGTCTGTGAGAACCATGTAATAAAAGGGAATAACTTTTGCCTATCTCAGAGCAATGCTTTGTTTCCATTCAACTTGCAACACTCAGAAGCTCTTTAGGGCAGGGACTGTTTGAATCATCTGCTATTTATATCTTTTCACTGTATGCCTGACCTGTAAAAATACAGAGCTCCTCAGATCCCAGATTTCACTGCACAATTTGGCAACATCTCAAACGTCTGTCTGAACAATACCTGGGCACGGAAGGCCTTCCTTCTGCATGCACTGCAGTTCCTGCAGAGAAGTAACTCAGAGCATTCTCACAGCCACATTTAGGGGGCTGCACCCCAGCCTACACTGCAGCATCACCCATCAGGCTGCTCAGAGGGGGCCTGACACTCCTTGGTAGGCTTTAGGATACAACTGTTGTGTGTATAAAATAAACAGTGTTAGCACTCTTGAGTTCTGCAGAAGTCCTAGAACAGACTTCACTGAAGTAGGTGAAGGCAGATATTTGTTCCTCCTGAAGCACCATGAGAAATGCAGAGAAAGAATAAACCCCCTCTGCACACAGACTCCACTTGCATCCCACACATTCTGATTCATATTTGAGATCACTTTGAGCCAGCCACAAAACATAATTCTATGCACCCAAGGCTCATTAACATGCTTTTCCATCCCTAAAGGAGTATTTCAAAAACACTAGTAAATCACGATTTAAATCTTCATAGAATTTTACATAGTTTACTTTAAAAGCATTCCTGTAAGGCTGCTGTTATCTTCAATTTAGAGACAGCACAGATATTTACATGATTTGTTCAAAGTCATATGAATCACTCACAAAGCTGAAATGAGAATTCAAAAACCTCCCTATTTCCAGTATTGTAGCTTGTTTTGTAAAGAGTTTAGTCTCAGGGAAACAGTTACAGCGTGGATTTAAAATCTTATTCATATGATGGTAATGAAAAGTGGAACACAAAGATACTAAAATCATAGTTTAAATGGGTCTGAATAGTAGCATTATGACTCTGCAAAAAAATTACTTAGATGAAAATTTCCTTAGCTCAATTATTCTGAGATCTACTTCTGTGACTGCCCTCTGAATTTCTGTATTATTGTTTCAGGAAGTTGTTCCAACAGGACTGACTAGACCAGGTGAACAATATCATGCAGACAATAAGTCCTAAGCTTTCATCTGCACTATTAAACAAGCAAAGTGATATATTTAACATAATGATTCAAAAAGCTCAAATATCAGATGTTTCCTTTGGTCTCATCCCTTTGCAAAAAAAACCCCAAAGAACCCAACAACCTAACCAAGAAGGGAAGTGCAATAATCACAGAATCTCCTGATGTGGAAGGGACCCCAAGAATCTTTGAGTCCCTCTCTAATCCCATGAGTAAGTAAAGGATTGTCAGCTAGATAAAATTCATTTAAAGACTTGAGTCAGAATAAAAATATAAAATATATGAAGATTTAAGCAGTCTCTGTGGATCAAACCAATGCCACTTCTAGTCCTGCATCTTGTAACTGAAAGTGGGCTCTCAGTATGGACCAAAGGCCAAGTAGAGATCGTATTTCCCCAGGATTTTATACTTTTATAGAGAGTTCCCTAGGCTGAATGTCAGTTCTGCACCCTTTGGTACCAACAACAGATTTCTTATATATTAATTTGTCCAGGCTCCCTTTTAAGTCATGCATAATTTTAACATGTAGATCATCCAGGAACAAGGATGATCAGGTGAAGAACTGTCTCCTTTTGTTGATTATTAATGTGTCCCTGACTAGCTTCATTTCATACCTGCTGGCTCTAAACACTTGAGGGGCAACAAACAATTGATTCCCATCCACTCCATCAATTCCATTCATCATTTGATGGATCTCTGTCACTTCCTCCTTTAAGTGTTTTTTTCCAAAGAGTCCTGACACACTTTTCTGGTTGTCATTCTGTACCTTTAATCAGTCCACGTGGCTTTTTCCTGAATCTTTTTCAGTTTAACTATCTTGGTTGGTAAGAAAGAAGAAAGGCAGACTTACAGCTTTTCTCAGACACCTAAGAGAAAATGTCACTGTATCATTTGCAATTTTAATGTGACAAATGAGCCACATAAAATGTGTGTTAATTAGTGTTGACATTGTAATGCAACCTCAAGCAGTTCAGCACTACTGTTGCACCTCTTTCCCTGAGGTTACTGTCTGGACTGCAGCCTCATCAGGAGATTATGTGTGGGGCTGACATTCCATGGGTCTTAGAGAAAATTCAGCAGCAAAGCCTGCAAAAGGATTTTTCTTCCCAAGAGAAAACTTCTTACTTCCTTAAAGAGCACAATTCTGTAAACGTTTCATGTTCTCAAGAGAGGTTTGATAGAGATTTGTAGGCACCTTTTAGTTCTCAAAATAACAGGTGGTGTTTTTTGACTTTTACTTTGTTTTTCACTTTTATGTTTTCAAAATATTCTCTCTTTATCTCAACCAATGGTTGTAGAGAGGTGTTGTGCTATTTAGATAAGTAGTTTGAGCAGAACACCTCATAAAAGGGTGTGAAAATTTTGAATAAAGAGCCGGCTGATTTTCTGGAAATTGGAATCCATTCTCTTCATTTCGTTAGCCAATTATGTGACCACGTTCTGCCCCTCGTGTGCAAAGTGCCTTTGTTTAAACGGGGCAGTGACATGGCTGAAGCAACTGCTCCCTTCTGCTGCGTGTGGTGAGGTCAGGAAGTGGGGGTAGCTGGGGTGGAAGCTGAAATCTAGCTGAATTCTAGCTGAATCTTCTAATCTGAAGTTATTCCAGCACTAGCCTGAGCTGCTTCACACACTCGCTGTGTTCAGCCCCTGAAGGCAGGGGAGGATGAGGGTAATGTGACAGCAGCAGTAGCTGTAGGTGAGTAAAACCTTGAAGTCTCCCTGGTGATCTATCAAGAAACACTAAATATTGCAGCTTTTGAATGCCAGACCAAATATCATCCACCCAAAGACTACTTTTATAGCTGTTGGCAAGTACACGTGCCAGGTTGGCTGTGCTTCCATGGGAGATGTTTAGAATCACTGAGTTTCATGATATATTAACATGGGGGTTTTTGTTGTTTATCCAAAAAAAAAAAGATACAACACAATAAATTAGAATATCCATAATTGAAACAATACAAAGCCACGTCATTAGAATCTCAGTGTATACAATTTGCTAACAAACCATTAAGAAGCATTAAGAAGTTTGTGTAAATTAATTACTTAATGAAGCTGCTCTCAGGTTTTAGACAATGTTAGCTGGAGCACTAGGAAAAATCTAAAAGTAGCAGTTTTCAAAATGTATTTTTTTAAGCCATTCCTTTGGTGAAGCTTAATTCTAAAGTGTGTCCAGAACTGCAGAAGGTAATTCCAGTTTGTCCAGCAAGCAACTGGCCCCCTGTGCAGACCTAGGCTAGCTTTTGATCTAAGACTCTACTAGCTACCCCTGGCTTTTTGTTTGAAACAATTTAAGGTTCTCCCTGATAAGGAGCAAGTCAATCTTGGGTTACGAAGAAAGAAATTACTACCACTTAAATCCATTTTATCTTTGAGTCCCAAGATTTCCTATCCAGCATGCAGAAAATCTAATCTGGGAAATCATATCAGTGGAGATATAATTTAGTCTGACAGAGAGGTTGTGATTTTTTATTATTAGTTGCCTTATGTGTAGTTACTCTAGATGGAGAGATTTCTTGTAATAAGAACTCATCAGTAGCTCTGCATCATGTTACCTTGGTTTGGATTTTTAATGGAAAAAGTGAGTTTTCAGTAAAATGATACTTTTCACTAATATGAGCTTTTCTCTCTACTTGTTTATGTTTCAATATGAAACACCTCAAATTCAGGTTTAGATTTACAGCTGAGTCTTTTTGGTCTTTCAAGTGAAAGAACTGATAAATTATGAACCACGCCAGCTCACTTGATTCTCTATTGCCCCATCATTTATTTTACTTTCTATCATTTTGATGATAGTGATAATGAGCACGAAGGCATAAATGTAGAAAGGTATTTAGGAATCCTAGGAATAATGAAAGTGAACAGATGGTCACACACTTATTAAAAACAAACAAACAAACAACTAAAAATAGAAACCTAAAGAATTATCTGAGTGAGAGCAGATAAGGGAGTTTCACCTTTAATAGTCCTCTTGCTCACAAAGAGGCCAAGGGCCAACTGCTCTGATTTTCACTCATGCAGTAATGGGTCTGGACAGTGTGTAAACTGGAACAGAATTTGTCCCTATATAACTGTCACTGTTAATATGTTCCAAACCAGTGATCAATCCCTTTCAATCTCACACAGCCCTTTAAAGAAGTAAACTTGTGTAAGAGTAAACCCCTTAAAAGAGTAAGACAATTAGTGAGTAGGAGACAGGCAAATATTTGTTAGTAAAACAGAATTAGTGTTGCTTAGTATTTTTTTGGAACAGCTCACCCTACATTACACAGAAACTTGATATATACAAATTCAGAATGACAGCAGCCAAAATAAAGCAATCTTCTCCATAAAATGATAGTATTAAATTACATCTGCCTCAGTGGTTTAATTTTCTTCATTTTGGCTAAAGTTAAGAGCTCTGAATTTTCTGTATACTACAGTGCAGTAATAATGGTAACTGATCTTTAAAATACAAAAACCAGTTTTCTTCCTGTTTTAAATTTTATTGTTCATGAATGGAAGCTCCATGAAGAAAATAGATTTGTTAATACAAGTTATTTTTAGCACTGTCATTTTCAGTGCTCCAGAATTCTCTTCAGCATGCAAATTTAAGTAACTGGAGTATTTAAATGTCTATTCAGTCAGAAGGGCTGTGCATACATTTACTCCCTCTACAGAAATCCAGCAGTGGTTCCCCAATGAACATTCCTTAACATTTCAGCAAGTTTAATCTGGAAAGTCAGACTCAGTCTGCTGCTTTCCTTTACAACAAATAATGTTGGGGATTTAATGGCAAATGCAATGTAGATTTGCTGCTAAATTCTAGAGCTTGGTTCACAATACACAAGACTGAAAACGAAGAAGAAACAGTTATAAAGTGTTTTACAATAAGAAGGAAACATTCTCCATCATATAACATATTTAAACTCGAGCCAGACTGTCATATTTTTTCCAATCTGTGCACATTTTATATATATGTACATAGGTATGAAAATAACTCCTGAAATACAAGGCACTATGTTTTATTTAGTAAGGTATAAAATGATGCTCAAATTTTGAGGTTATTTTTACCACCAGGAATGCCTTTATTTTTAATATCTCTTCTCGACTAGCAATAGGTTGCTGAAAGTTACCATCTGCTTCCAGTTTGCACATAAAATCCCAATTAGCTGAACTTCATATATGTTTTGCAAGGTAATTATGCTTACTTTTTTCCAAAATGGGGAAATATTTGTCAGATAGTATCTGGATGTCCTCATAAGCACAGCAATCTTGGCTTGACTTTGTCTGCCCCCTAACATGCTCAAATAGAAGGTTATCAATTTGGTTGATGAGAGATTATGGCCTTTGATTACCACTGCTCTAAAGTACTCTGTTTCCCCCTGATTACAAACACACATAGTCGAGTTTAACAAGTTAAAGAACCCTGGTTTTTTAATTCCACAGGGAGAAAGGAACTTTAGCATTTCTCTGTATTAATGGTATTTAAAAATACAGTACCTATGTGCCATTTTTTGTGTGAACAATTTGGTTTCTCCTATAAATAACCTGAGCTTGCATCTATCAAAGATTTTTTGACAGATCAATAAAATAAATTATAAAAAGAAATATTTTTAGAAGAAAATAAAATCAGCACAAGTTATTAATTTTGAAGTCACACTATCAGTATGGATCCTCCCAGGTTTTCTTGCTAGACAGCTAAGGATTAGGGGTGGTAAAGGGTTCAACCCAAGCACTTTCCTTGTTTTAAAGAGGCTTCGGAAACAAAGTAGAAAGGATTCCAGTTGGCCTTCTATTCTCCCACTGAAATCAGTGACATTAGCAGGGAGAGTAACTTTAAATACTGTTTAAAAAAGTTTAACACCCCCACTCAAATTCATCTGAGCCATAGGTTGAGAAAATTGAAGCCAATGGACACTGTGCCATTACAGATTAGATTTAGGTCCTTTATTTACTCTGTCTGACTTAGCTTTTTCTCAGTCTAGATAAAGCCAAATATGATTCCACTTCCTATGCTCAACAGGTCCCATTAAATTAGATAAACCCTATTCACTTTTCAGATATTCTTCCCAGCAAGTATGTGCACAGCTACCCAGCCTTGAGTAACAGAAACAATGTTAAGGTGGCTGAACAGACCTTAGTTCCACAAGATCTAACATTTGGATCTAGCAGCAACATTATCATCACATCTTACAAGTAAATCTAGTCACTCAAAGTCCTAAGTGATTTTCTGTACTCATTAATTCCTACCACGAAACACAAAGCTGGGGCAGTGTAGAGCATTATTATGTTTCTTTTACAAAAAGTATCTTCTCCTGATGAAAGGTCCCACAAAAGATTGATTTTGTAGCAGTGGAATAAAAATCACTTTAAAATCAAGAGCTGCTAATGCTGAGCACCGCTGCTGTTTGAGCAATGCCAACACAGCCTTGGACTGGGGTCCTGTTTGGAGGAGAAAAAGGGATTCTTTCTAAAGATCACATTCTACATTTTCCATCTTGTTATTTGAATGCTTTTGCACTGCTGCAACTGGTTAGCACTGCACATCTGGCTGAATTGTCTTGAACTGGTATTTTCCCTAACTATTGTGTATGTGTATGATGGGGTTTTTTTAAAAAAAAATATTGTATGCACACTGAAACAATACCCTATTGCAGGCTGCTACACACAATTAGTGAGAGCATTTCTTTTTTTCTAATTTTGTTTTCAGTGTCAAAAAAGTGCTATTTTTAAGGTTAGCCACCACGAAATTCTAGCCATGCTCCTACAATGTTTTTTAATTTTGTGGGGTTTTGGGTCTTAATCTCATAGGCCCAAACTTCACACTGGAAGCATTATCTCATAAAAGCTCTGCATTTCAACGACTTTTACTCTACAGCAACTATTTTTAACTTACATTTATCAGGAAAAAGAGCATAAAACTAAAATATTCTCATAAAAATAGTTTCACAGAAACAAAACAGATAAATGTTCCATTCAGTAAAAGGTCAATTTTTCATAACTTTGGCTACAGAAGCCCTGCAATTCAGCCAAATTTGATTCCAAAGCCAAAAGTTTCCTGTCTTCCTGCTACAAACCATCATACTAAGATTTTGCAAAGTCCATCAGACTAATGAGGGGCAAAAAGTCAATCTTTTCTCATAAAATTACCATCATAACCAAATATTGTTACTTATAAATACTGCAATTTACAACTTTCACAACTCTAAAGCATTTGGAAGAAAAAGATGGATGGGAGGGGTAAAGTGATACTTCTTGTTTAAAATAAACAAACACATAAATATCCAGAGCCTTAAAAATGCAAGGTCCTGGTTTGCTTTCTAGTAGAAAGGATCTGGAAAGGCCCCACTTGTGCTCAGCTAAGAAGTGCCCTGCCGTGGGGGAGCTCCCTGCTGAGGCAGAGCCAGCAGGGCTGGATCCTGCACAGATCCCATCTGACACCAGCACAGGATGCATTAGGAGCTGGCAAGAAGTGGCCAGAGCATGTTTTATCCTTTGAGGGCTCACATGCCTAGACTGCTCTAATTTATACTCAGACTAGCCCAGCCTTCCACAAGGCAGTTCTGCAAGGCTAAGCATAAATCCAGTGCAACACAGACTCTGGATTTAGCTAGATGTAAGAGGTCTCTAATGCTAACTCATACTTCAGCCAAAAACACTGAATGAGTTTTTACTGTCCTGTAAGATTTGGGGAAACTTAAAGCCTGGAGAAAGCAATGAGTCTTCAGAGCTGTCACCTTCTCTCCTAACCATGACAACCAGGTGCCTTGGTCTGTGCAAGCACACAAAACCTTGGATATGTTCTTAACTGCTCTTATGTTGGCTATTGAGAATACTCATCTGTACATTAATTGCTCATTTTTCATCACAAGTGCAAACTATCTGGCTGCAGACAGCAGGGTTTCCTGACAAAAATGTGCAATTGTGTCTCTTGTGTTTGTCCAACTGTATTTCAGACACAAGCTTAACTTTCAGCACATTTTTCAGCTAGCAAGAAGAGGACTGAACTGACACATGAGGAGAAGGAAAGACATTCAGTGGAGTCTCTGTCTTCCTTCTGTGCTTCCATAATTTTCTACGGAAATGACAGAAGGAGTTTTGCACCTTTCTTTGCAGCAAGTCTGGCACAATGCCAGCTGGTACTCCCAAGCCACGTGTAAATTCAGCTCAAGACACACACCATATCATTTATTCTCCAAAGAACACTGGGCAGTACTGGAATAATGAAAACCTGGCTTCTGGTTTTCCAGATGCACATTTTTAATAGCTAGTAAAATTTGGGCTTTCTGACCCCTGTCATTTTTATGGATTGTGCAGATACCCCGTTTCTGAACATGTGCACTCCAGTGATTTTGATCAGTAGTTCCCAAGCTCAGCTCTTGAGGTGACCACCATCAGAGACGGTGCTGACCTGTGGTAGGACCACCACTGCAAAACCAGAAGCCTCTTGCCAGGCCAGGTACACATTCTGTCACCTCCAACCCTTTAACTGCAAAGTCTCATTCATCCAAGAAGGATCCTCAATTCCCTGTTTTCATCTACCACTGCTCTATGTGTCTCACCTCACAAACCAGAGCCTCTGCTATGGTGTCCAATCCCTTCCTGACCTTTTGATCACACACCAACACAAGTCAAGGTGACAGCAACTGTAGCCACATCCTGTTACATACAAAAAGCTTCCCTGCCTCACCAACCCTGCTTCCTTCTGCCTGAGCCCTGCCTGACACTCCTGAAGCCAGCCCTGGGAGCTGGGCAATGTGGGATGGTGCACTCACTGCTGAGAGGATTCCTGCAGCTACATAGAGAAGTAAACCTCAACAGCAAAAACTTCTGTGTGGATCTGTTCACCTCATGGCTCAGAGGAGTGCTTGTTACAAGCAGAGTTAGCAGCTGCCATCATCACATGCCACTTTCAGTTGGCTTTGTACCACAGTTTGGGAATGTCTGTCTTAGACAATAGGCACAAATATGTGTAACAGTCACATTTAGATCTGTTCTTTTCTCTTCCTGACAATGTTCTAATTTAAGATCCTAGTTTCACTTAACCAGGCATTTTTAATAGAGAGAACTTCATTCCCATATGGCACCTTCAAGGACCATGACTCCTCCAGAAATCTGTATTACACAAGCCAAACAGTACTAACAGCTGTACTGCAAGCAGGTCACATACTTGGGGTTTGTTTTTACACTGATGTTTGTTTAAAAGTGAGGAATATATTTTGGATTGTAAATATATTCATTCTGAAAAAACTGTGAAGAGAATAAGGAGAGTCAGATGGAAGAATTTTACCTCTACTTTGTGCTGATTATATAATTTATCAAGAAATTGTTCCACAGGCCTCCAACAGATGCTCTGCTGTTAAAGCCATGAAAAGTCATTCAGGGAGAGAGTAAAGGCCTCAGGGGTGTGGTCCACATGCTTCAGCACATATATCCTCAGTCCTGGCCTGCAGATAGCACATCTGGTCCAGGCATGGACCTGATGGATGGCCAAAATACAGGCTTACAATAATGCTCCTTTTTTCAGCTTTAATGTAAGCCTGTTTTCTTGCCAAATTCAAATCCTGCCAAAATTTGGCCAAAGATGTTTGCTCAATTGTGCAATATCTTAAGTTTATATCCAACAACTCTTTGCAAAAACAATTGTATCGTGTTTTTAATGTTTACAGACATTAACAATATTTAATTTGAAGTACAATTTTACTGCTGACACTCTTGTGTTTTACAGTAAATTACCTTAGAGAGGGTTTTTCCATTAGCTCGGAGTGTCACGAGTCCTGCACAGCACACCAAAGCACTGGAGCTAGAGAGACCAGAACTTGGAGGGATGGTTCCATCTAGCAGACAATTCATTCCAGTTGGGTTATTAAGACCAAAATGTTCCTAACAATGAAAAAATAAACAATCTCAGTTTCAAGTACAGACAGGCTCAGGCTTGCAATTATCTGATACTTAGAAAGAGAATACTTCTGCTGAGTTGCTGGAACCAAGGACCTGCTTCTGGTATCTCCAAAATAAAGCAAAATCAAAATTTTCATTCTATTCCTTAAGAACAAAGCCAATGGCAGGGCTTCAGCCCAAGGTATGTCTGCAATTCCTGTGCACAAACATGTAACTATCCCAAGCAGAACTCCGCGAGGGCTGCACGCCCAAGAATTTACCAAGCTTCGTGGGTGGGTTTGCAGGAACTGGCTCTGCTTTGAGCTGCTGTGGTGACAGTGTGAAGTTACCAATCATTTCATACCCTACTTTTGTCCTTTTCTCGACAGCTCTTCATTTCAGGCACCACGAAGAGCTCAAGGTCCACTTTATGCTTCACTTCCAACGCTGGGGTGTGGTATTAGGGAGCCACATGACACCGAGGGGCAGCCAGTAGCCATGCAGCTGTTTTCAAAGCCAGATACTCATGTCCTGAAGCACCCACAGGACTGACACCAGGAAAACCACAATGGTACTTGAGGAACTCTGTGCTTTAGGGTCACAAAGACACACTTACCAGCGGGGATGGCCTCTGGAGTGCTCTTTTTTGAATGAAATTTAAAATACTCTAACATACATGGTAGATATCACAGATAATACATTTAATCCAGAAGTCATAAATGCTGATGTACATATTCTTTCAATTATTCTTTAGTTACTTTGTCTTTTTATGTATAATCACTTTTATATAAATTTCTCTCTGCTGTTAGTGTGAAGCAAACATGCAGTACTTATTAAAAAATCATTGAATGTATTACGGGGGGTATATGAATAGCTAACTTCTGATGCAATTTATACGTCAATAAACTATGTTACAGTGTCAATAATGAGAAAAAAACTGCAGTACTTTCATAAAGAAATGTCCACCTTCAAAAGATTTCTACTACTTCTGGAACAACTTCAACCATAAATACCAATGGTAGAGATCAGCAAACACAAAGAGCCTCCTTGAAAGTCTTCTACCATCACTTCAAATTATATTTTGAATTTCCTGTTTTACAAATAAAGGAAATTCATATCTAGAATACTATTGCTGCCCATGCCCCCTCATGACGAATGCTAGACAGGCTTGTTCATAAACAGAAAATGCCTGAGTAACCAGAAACTGATCCACAGTTTCTGGATTGTCTTGAATGTGAATCAGGTTTGCAGACTTATCACGCGATGTTTAAATAGAAAACGTACTTCAGTTTCAAAAATGAAAATGGACTTTGCCAAGTTCTGCAACAGTTCTGTCCCAAAAGGATAGCATGTTCAACTTAATATAAACAGATTATCCCGCTGGACCCTCGGAGTGCTTGTATTTCAGACTTTCTTAAGTCTGTAACATTTATGCTTATTTTCTGCCAGTACTAGAGTCTGCAAACCTGCTTCGCAAATTAACCTTCAAGTATGAAAGCTTGTCCTTAGGAAACAAATCTCAGTAGCAGACTGCAAAATAAATAAAGTCAATTGGTCATGCTAGCCTTAATATGAGAAAGAATACATTGTAAAGAAACCTAATCTATATCTCTACAGTCAATGCAATTTAAATGCCTGTGTTACTGAGCAATACAAAATTGAAAATACTCATGTTACTGCACACATAAGTAATGTATCAGGGTCTGTACATAGAAGCAGGGGGCTGTTGAGGACCTGTGAATTGTAAGAGTGATTTGTGGCACTGATTGTTCTGAGTATTGTATTCTGAAGACTCCAGTGGCAGGTCTGAGGTAGGCTTTTTGGCTGTCTGCAGTCCTTATCTGTTGGATCATCCTGTGGGATGACCAAAAGGCCTATCCTGAGGCAAACTTCATGTGCTCTAAAAAGCACATTTACCCATAATTGGGGCTGGCTGTGGCAACCTGTTCCTGACCTGCCACCACTGTTTATCCCATCTGCCCTTCCAGAAATATCACTGGATTCACATAAAGCAGAGAGGTCACCTTCCTTTTTTCTTTTTTCCCCTGAAAGGACCATGAATTCTGTGAATTCTGTGACTCAGCTGCAAACAGCAGGTGAGATTTCCAGCAGCCTCCGTGGTGAGTTGATCCTTCCCAGTGCAGCATAGACACCAGCACTTGCTTTCACAACAGTTGGGTCTTCAGCTTGGTGTCAGGGGAGCTCCCAAGGGAGATAAAGCTCGAGTGGGCAGCCAGGAAAAGGTCTGTGTGCTCCTATGTGTGTGTGCTTCTGTGTGTCCCTGTGTGCTCCTGTGTGTCTGTGTCCTGTGTGTCCCTGTGTGCTCCTGTGTGCTCCTGTGTGTGTGTGCTCCTGTGTGTTTGTGTCCTGTGTGCTCCTGTGTGTCCCTGTGTGCTCCTGTGTGTCCCTGTGTGCTCCTGTGTGTCTGTGTCCTGTGTGTCCCTGTGTGCTCCTGTGTGCTCCTGTGTGTTTGTGTCCTGTGTGCTCCTGTGTGTCCCTGTGTGCTCCTGTGTGTCTGTGTCCTGTGTGTGCTCCTGTGTGTCTGTGTCCTGTGTGTTCCTGTATGTCTGTGCTCCTGCCTTTACCCTAAGTGTGCCCTTTCCTGCACTTTTAACTCAGGACATTCTGCAAATCCCATTCAAATTCCAAACACTGGAAACTGGGATGAGTAATGGTTCTTAATGGATTATTTCTTCTGTGTGCTGTTTACTTGGCTTTCACATTTTCTTTTGCCTACTGTGTGAGTCAGCTTCACTCAGCTCTTGTGCACAAATTACAGGTTTTTCAGCATTAATGGAAGCTCATGTTTTTTAAATGTTTCCATAGAAAGAAAGGGTCTAAGATATGATCTTCATGTCCTAAAAGACAAGCCTCCAAACCTTTTCCTAAGCAAATTTTAATTATATAATTCCATGGGAAAGCATTCCTTTTGACTTCAAAATACAGAAATGTCATCCTGATAATGTTTGATTGTGACTTTCCTAAGTGACTATTTGCTACTGTAATTTGTTTTCTAGAGATGAAAACAGTGCTCTGCAAATATTTTAAAGCAAACCCATTAATAACTCCTCTTCAATTTTTAACATAAACATACTTAACTGTGTGTAAAAAAAAAAAAGCTGTAGAATGCAAGGAAACATTTTGAGGGCAAATAGGTATTCATGTTGTATCTTACTTCTACATTAATTTCATAAGTTATATGGATTTGGCTTACCTGAATGCCCTTCAGTCCACACAGGAAGTAGTTATGCCACTGAGGTTTGGTTTTGTTTATCTGAATGTTATTAACACTAGTAGTGAAATCCCTGCAAAAACAGAAAAACCTTGAGGCTTTAATTTGTCTTGAATTAAGTTTGAAAAAACATGGCTTGTTACTGCCACCTGCTGATGGACAAAACCCATTGGATGGTTTTCAGTGCAATGTTTCCTGCCTTGGTTTTTTGTTTGATCTTTTCACATCTTCATTACTAATTATTTCTGTATGTTTATTTTAGATGAAAGCATAAGAATTCTTTATTAAGTATAAAGAATATATTAAATAAATCCAGAAATTAAGCTGCCTTTGACATCCTTAATTAAGGTAGGATGCCTTCCATCATGTATGTGTATGCTATCATGATTTCTTAGAAGTGAAAATCTAAATAATCCTATCTGTCAAACCTTGACTACAGAGAGATAAACTTCAGGCTTCCTGGAAATTCCTGCTCAGGATTTCATCTTCATCACCTTTGCTCTGAATGGCACTTCACAAAATCAGACCTAATGCTGCAGAACTGTATTATGTATGTTACAACATAAAATTATTTTGTTTAACTATTTTATCTGTTTCCTCCAGGATAATTCTTACTCCACCTTCCTTCCAAAATAATAAAAATAGTGAGCTTGAATGTTCCTAAAGAACAGATAGGTGCTGTCAAAATGGGCATGGAGGGACATGCAGAGGCCTCAGAGAGGTGTGTCAGGCCCCAAGGTGTCCAAGTTTGGCAGTCTGGACCCTTGAACACTCAGCAACTTCATCAGCAGGTGCTGAAACAGCAAAGGCACTAAGAATGTCGAGAAATCTAACAAAAAATATTCAAAAGTTGAAGACTAAGATTTGCTTTACAAGGCAAGGTCTGCTAAAGAATATGAACAGAGGCAGCTGAATTGCTGGAAATATTTAACAGGAGTAAAACCAACAAATAACACTTCACAGGGACAGTGTGCAACTCCTAAGAGGATGGCCTTTTTTCCTTCTTACACTGGTCCCAGTAAACTATGTAGATTATTGATTTGCTGAGTTTATTTTTGTCCAAAAGGACATCACTAATTAATACCTGTAATGGATACCAGTGAAAAGGTGTTTTTATCAGTTAATTATTCTGTTACCTGTGGAGAAAAGGTTATAGAAAACATAAAGCATCTGTACCATGATATAATTGTCTTCAAACAATGTCTGAAAAGCTCACTTTATTCTGGTGCACTCAAAGGCTGCAAGTTTTGTGTCATGCAACTCCCAAAGCAACAAGCAGTGTTGAAGTGGCCTCATGATTCCTCTGGTCCATTGCTTGCCCCACTGTAGGAGGAACTCCACTTGTACTCCCAGCCTACATCCAATTCCACATGCTCAATGGCACGTGGCAGATCTTGCACCTCCAGTAACAACTTAGAATTCCCATTTTGCCAGTTATACATTCAAGTTCAACCTTAATTAGAGTGCAAACCCATCAGATTGTACAGTTTAACATGTAAGCTGCTCAGTGCCACATACAGGGTTTTATCAACAATGCAGCAGCAAAGATTTGCACAAAGGCAGGGTCAGAAACCCCTGGGTTTGCATAAAACATAAAAGATATGAAAGGGAGTATTGAAATTGGAGGACAAGGAAAGTTTGAGAATGGCTGTAAATACTTCCAGTTTGAGATTCATGAGGATTTAGAATAATCTCCAAGAGAATAAAACATTTACTTGCTTATGTTTTTTGAATAAAATAAAAAACCCTGAAGTATTTGTGAAATAGAAAACACTTGTCAAAAGCAATGAAGATTTAAAAATTCTGTGTTTGTTTATGCTTGTTTCCTACAATAATCCTAAATTATTGTTGTAAAAAACAAGGTTGGTGGAAAGCAATGTGTAAGAGTGATTAACAGAAAAGGAATCTTAAATCCTCTTCGTCTCAAAGAAGAGTTCTGAAGTATTTTATCTTCATAACTCTTTCTACCCTCTCAGACAGTAAAATTTCAATGAAAAAGAAGACATATTGTGACTATAATTGCTGGTTCTCAAGATAAATTAAAATAATGACTTCTTAAAATGCATTTTGCTCTTTTTTTGCAATCTTCTCACATAGAAAATGAAAGAAAAAATGGTTTTGATTTTGGCAGGTTTCATATGGACATAATTCACACAAACACAGAATGTGGGACTATAAAGATCCCCAGAATGCTTAAGTCCATTTTTTTATTATCACATTCAGTTTCTAAATACCCAAGCTTTATCTTAAATCAGTAAATCTTTGTGCTTGCCTTTGAACTGTCTACTGAAAAGTAGGCAGTTCAATATAAGAACTTTATAACAAAATAAAATAAAAGATTGGGAAAAGCATAGCCATGAAATAAAAAGACTCTGACATTGTCTGTTCCAGCCTTTCTGTTTTAAAGAATGCTTGGGAAAGAATGCCACCTCTCCATAACCAGACATAAGCACTTCAATTTTTCTGTATAATTAGAAGAGATGGGATTTTTAAGTAGTGTGACTGAGGTGGTTTTTACTGCTTGTATAGTAAATAATCCTTTTTTTTTGGGAGACCAATTTGACTCTTTCTCACAGAACCTTATTGTCCTGTCAATGTGTTAGTTTATCTGTTTGAGTTCTCTGTACAAATACCCTGATTTAAAAACAAACAAAACTTTCAGGTTCTGCCATGAGATGGAAACTGATTGGTAATTACCATCCTCTGGTACTTCTGAAGGCATTTTGAGAAGTATAATGTCAGAGATTCTCTCTGCACATATTTCTCAATTCCAAAGATGTTTTGTGAAGGGGAGGTATCAGGAACTTCAAAAGAATCTAAGTTTTGCAAATACCTTTTTACTCCCAATAACATAAAAGGCATCAGATCAGTTGAGATAATTTATGATGAAAAACAAATAGGTGGTTTTTCTATCAACCTGTTCCCTGTCCTATTTCTACTAAAAGTTAACATGAACTATCAGGGTGGAAGAGTGCTACAGAACTGTTCCACAGTTTACTAATTCACAAAACAGGATGAAATAGGAAGTAGTGATTCTACAGAGGATTCTGGTTAGTCTTTCTTCACCAAAGGCCTATATATATGCATTCACCACAGGCACAAATCTACCAGTGAAACAGGCTGGGAAAAAAAGACATACTGTCATCAGTTTTGTTATGTGGTGTAACATCCAAAGTGTTGAAAAATATTTCTTTGTTATGAAATTATGGGCATGTTTTAGCTTTGTTTTTAAGCAACAGTGTCTCAACAAAACCAAGATGCTTAATGCTGTGTTCTGAGACCTCTTCTTGGTTTATGGCTTGAAGCATATGATTTCAAACAGAAACCAGAGCAGATGTATAAATATAGTGACTGTGTGTGCAATTTAAATTCAAAGGCTGTATCTCTAGATTTGGTAGAACTGTCCTGAGAAGGCCATTTCAATTGCAATACAATGCAGCAAAGCTTGAAGACTGAGTGAAAATGTTTACCTTTTTATTACCGCTTTATTTAGTGTCCATTATAACAACTTTTCCTAATCAAAGCTTTTATAATTCTGAAGCTATTGTCTCTTGCAGAATCATTTTGCAACACAGCTGAAGCCCTGGTGGGAGGTTGCTGTTGAAGAAAGGCCCCATGCACATTTCCCATTTCCTTTTCCTGTTCACTGCTGCTTCCTCCCACTGTTTACCCCAAGTCAGCTTTAGTGCTGAGTGCATGGCAATTCACTAAAATGACAGAAAATTAACCAAGCAAAAAATGGGGGAATAATGCACTTTACCTTAAGATCAAACAAGTACCCTACACCTGCCAAAAGGCAGAGGCTGAATTGATCTTAGAAGCAGCTACAGGGAGAAAAGCAGGTACTAGGGG
Organism: Vireo altiloquus; assembly: GCA_013396875.1. Classification (NCBI taxonomy): domain Eukaryota; kingdom Metazoa; phylum Chordata; class Aves; order Passeriformes; family Vireonidae; genus Vireo; species Vireo altiloquus. Next base: position 6,699 of record VZRF01015294.1, on the reverse strand, counting down.
TAAAATAAGCCAAGCTATTGCCTTTTGGCAGTGGCAAACTCTTAATTCAGCCCAGCTATAATGTGAGAACATACTCCACAAAGTGAAAAATCTCTGAGTATTTATACTTAGCATGGAAGTACAAATTCCTTTCAACTGTCTTAGTCACAGGCAGCAGCTCAGAACACGTGTTTGTAACAAGCTGAGCTTTAAGCAGGAATATGTACTCAAGTTTTTCCCAATTTTGACAATATGTTCCTGTCCCTGTGCTGCCACACACTGTGCTTTCAGGGACTAATTTACCAATTAAGCCAATGGCTCAATAAAAATAGCTTAAACTAAGCTTTTGCTGATTCTGATTTTTGCAAAATGTCCACAAAAGCTCATGTGGCTGAGTGACCTCATCTGAACTGCCATGCAACTACACAAATACCAGTGTGTGACAAAGAGGCTGAAAAACGTGGCTGAAGTTGAAAAGAGTGGCAGGATTATTTCCCTCTGTTCAGCACTTGTGAGACCATAGTTGGAATATTGCATCCAGTTTTGGGGTTTCCCAATACATGAAAGACATTGGCAGGGAGTTCAGCAGAAGGCCAACAAGATATTTACAGGGGATCTTCAAAGGTCCCTTGCAGCCTGAATTGGTCTGTAATTCTGTGAACAACAGCTGTGGAGGAAGTGGAAGGGAGTGAATACAGATTTTTTGAGCCAGGATTGTTGCTGAAGCTGTTGTGTTGTGAAAACACAACCCTGGGTTCCCCAGAGCAGGGGAGTGTCACCTTACCTATGCAGTAATCAGTTACAAAATATTTCACTCCCTCCTCCAGGAGAAACTGAGCTGCTGCCAGTTATGGGGATTATATTGAGAAAGATGAGCTAAAAGAAGGGAAGACAGAATTGCACTTTTAGAAGGACTGAAAAATCAGAGGATTTACAAGAGTAATATGAAAAACAGGTGGAAGATAGCAGCTGCAAAGTTATTGCTCTAAACTAATACACACAGCACAGAGTCAGTCTGTGGGATTCCATCTGCTGATATAAATTGTTTTACACAATCAGACTCTGAAAAGGTAAACTGCATTGCAATTGCATGAAGAGGTTCACAAAAATTAGTGAGTAAATGAAGTAATTACATACAAGTATGAAGAATTGGTATTTGCCAGTTGCACAACTTGAGTTGGTACAGGCTCTACTGCAATCAGGATATCTTGTTCTATAGCCATCGGGAGCACAGCATAACCACAGTAGTCTATGTGTTCTCCTACCAAAGAAACCAAAGAAGAAAACACTTTGCAATAATTCTTTCTAGAATAGCAGTAACAGGGCTTCTACAGGGGTTCAGTGCTGTTTACTGGGTGAGACAAGTTCTTAGTGTAGTTTCAAATCTCATTACTTAAAGTTTGGGGTACATTTTCTCCATGTTACTTCACAAAACCTTTATCTTCTTTAGTGATTTTTTCTATTGCACCTGTTTGTCAATGTTCATGTTTTCACACTGGCTTACAAAACTTTTTTTTAAATCCCACCATGTAGATTACTGTCCAACAATGAGAACTGCCACGTACATCCAATTTCTGGACGTTTTTCCAAGAAGATAATAATTATATTTACATACTCATTAACAGTTGCATACAACACAGAGAGTAACAATCAAATAGAAAATGTATGTAGTAAACATCCTCTCCCTTGGCAATAATTCCCAGTTACCATATGCTGTCTATTTAGTCTATATGAGATGTTCACACAACACTGAGATAAAAATTAACATTAACTGCACAATAGACTAATTGACTTTTACAGCTCTATTTTTCAGGATCCTTTTTCTTCCAACATCTTCAAATGTGTAGGATTATTTTATGAACATACACAAGAAACTCAGCTCCAGGGAGAACACAATCCTAACATGGATAGAGAAATCTCAAAAATAAGGCTGCTACAGAAATACAAGTCCTAAACAAAATAATTTTGACTCTCCAGTCTGCCAGTGAATCACAGCCACTGTTTTAAGTTCTGTGGATACATCTCTATGGAAGAGTAAAGAAGAGATGATGGTAGAATCATTTCATGCTTTATCATATGCATTGCTGTGTAGCTGGTTATATTTGGTAACTTTAATTACAACAGAAGAGAAAAAGTTTAGTAATTTATTTTCTGGATGTGCTGGTTCATTAACTAATTTAGATTTACAAAGCCTTTAAAAAAAACCATAAGTGGCAAGTGACTCCAATTTTCAAAATCATCACTACTGTCTAGAAATGTTTTTTTCCAAACTGATATCCATGTGCATTGTTTATAAAAACATCCAGTAAAAACAACTAAATTATAAATGATTTTCCATTTATCACAAGAAACTTCTCTGAAAAAAATAAAATTAAGACTAGCATTTTTTTCATTCTATGTTTTAAACTACTAGAGTGTCATAATGGCAGATGAAATAAAATAACATAAGGTTAATTTTTCTCTTTTACCTATTAAGTTGACTCGTCCTGGTGCACGAGCATAAAACTTGGGAGCTGATCCAAACTTTGATATAAACATCTCCTTCAATTTCTGTAATCTGAAAGGCAGGTTAGAAACATTTTAAAGGACTGTATTTGCATAAAAACCAGGAAGTTTCAATGTTTCTTGAAGTACATTCAATTCAGCTTCCTGAAGTATGTGGAGTTTGCTACATCAGGAGTGACACTAAGCTGCTTATTTCTGCTCTTCACATAACATTGAAGACTCTACTTAGATCTTGATTTTTATCAATTTTCGTATTTGACACTACCCCATCTTTGCACAAATACATACACAGAGAACTGAAATTCCAAACCTCAGATTATCCCCATGATTTATGACAATATTTACTCCACAGGATTCCAGCAAGAGCACTTCAGGTTTTCCATTTAGAGGTGCCTGATGTGCTACTGCAAGTTCAATGCAAATAAACTTTGTCATACAGCTTTATTTCCTGCAACTGTAAAGGTACCAACCTTCTGCCTGATGTTTGCAAAGCTGGAATACTTTAGTGTGTCATGCAGAACAGTAGGAAAACAATGGCTGAGAACAGATGAAGCCATTATCTTGGTGAAGCGTAGGAAATTTGATAGTAATTCATTTTGAAATTACCTTAAAGAAAAATTTTAGTCTACTAACAAAAATGCAGTAACAGGAACCCTGAAAAGGTTTCTACATTTCATCTAAAGCTAGAACTGGAAGCCTAGTAAATGCAAAGTGGAAGTAAGAAGACTGCAATGAGAAACAGATGTTAGAAAACTTTGCAATTACTTAGTTTGTACTTCTTTGTAAAGACTGTGTCACTGTTCAACTACATATATTCAAATGTTTTGTAAGATTTTTTAAGTGGAAAGCTACAAAATATGATTTGTTGTGATATTTTTTTAACAGATCTTTCAGTACCTTTCTATCTTTGTGCCCAGTTATAAAGCTGTATTAGTTCTAAAATTCCCCTTTCTTATGATCTCCTCTAGTATTGATTGGTATATATCACTCTTCCAATTAGCAGAAGCAATTTCTGCCATTTATTGTTCAATCCCTTCTCTAAATCACATTAATAATATTATAGTCCACGGGGGAATCTGTTGGCAGAATTCTAGGTGTTAACTTTATTCCTTTAAGTGTCAGTATTTAGAATGCTGCTTTGTTTCACAGATATTTTTATAGTAGTGTTGGTACCAAGAGACTAACAACAAACAAAGCAGTCATGAGGGCATGTTTATCTAAGTGTTGATTGATCTCTTTTTTTAATGTGGGTTTTACAAGCAGGCCCGATGAAAGGCTATTTACAGGCTTTGGCTTTGATGTTGCAACACGCACACTGCATTTTAAGCACCTACATCAAGAAGAAAATTGTCAGAAGCCTTAAAGCAAAGGCACTCCTCACAACTTCACACTTTCAAGTCTGGAAATGCTGGACTTGTCATTTCCGTGGGATTTGTGGTGCAATCATACCCAAGTACCCGGCGTTTTTAAAAGTGACCCTTCTCGGTGCTAAGACAAGCACCAGGGTTGGCTTGTGTGCGTTCTGCTTCCACACACCGAGCGCAGCTCCGCGGGGAAGGAGCAGGCGCCGGCACGTGCCGCACCCAGCCCAGCGCTGCTCCAGGGACTTTTAGAGCAAAAAGGACGAGAGAATAATCACTATTACACAAAAACTCTGGGGGGGGAAAAAAATGTAGGCGGAATGAAGAATGAATGAATGGAGGATGGATGAATGAATGATTCTTTCTGCTGCCCCAGCGCCACCCGGCGAGGGGCGTCAGGGCGGGCCGGGCTGCGGGGAGCTGTGTGTGTGAGGGAAGGGGCTGGAGCCCGGCCGGCCCAGTCAGCGGCACCTCGCCGAGAAGTCTCTGGTCGTGTCAGGGGAAAACCACAACGCTACAAGTCCACACCCCCTCGCACTTCACCCCGGGGCATGACGACGGACCTGCCCACCCGTCCTCCCAGCTTCCCCGGCCGCCCGTAGCCCGCCCCCCCGCCCCGGGATAAGCGGGGGCGGGAAGCGACCCACCCACCTGGGCTGCTCCACCAGCTGCACCGGGAGCGCGCTGGGGCCGTCCCCCGCCATGGCGGCTCCACCGCCGGCCCGGGTGAGGCGGCTCCGGCGGGACCGCGGTCACGGGGCAGGCCAACGTCGCGTCCTTCCGGGCGGCAGCGCCGGCGGCCCGGCCCCGTCCCGCCCCGCCGGCGGTGCTCGGCCCTGGGTAGCCCGCGGCCCGCTCGGCTGTGGAGCCGCTCTGCTCTCGGCCCCGCGCCCGCCACAGCCCAGGTGGGACAGGGAAGCTGCTGCGCTGTGCGAAGGAAATGTTCGGGGTTTTCCGGTGCCGATGCTCCTGCAAAGTGCACGTGCAGTGTAAATAATAAATGGCCAGTGGCATCCCTCATGGCTTGAAGAGATGGGCATCCCTGGCGTCATGTTTTTGTCTGGTGGGTGGTTCTGCCAGCTCCCCTCTCAACAGGCAGCCTCAAGGCCGCTGTTACCCTCGCATTAATGGCTGCAGATACTTGGAAGCAACTGAGCATTTCAAAAGTGTTTGCAGTGATTTGCGGAGACACAACTCTATAACTCACAAGGTAGTTATAAGAGTAGGTATGAATTTTATTCAGCGCGCTGAGGTGTATAGGGATAACTCCTCAAAGATATGCACACTTTGGGGGCTTATTTTTCTCTTTTTATCCTTTACAATTTAGGTTATATGATACGCCTAATACATATTGATTTCTTAGCCCCGCCTGGCTCTGCTTCGTATTAAAATCAGTTCTACGCCTATTTGCAGCTGCGCATTGCTCTTTATTAGCCCCCTCTGAGGGTCTTCGGGGGTCTTTGGGGATGAAGAATCATCTTCTTCTTCGGAGTGAACTTTTCACTTTGTCTTCTTGCGCATGCTCTCTTGTCTCTTTTGGCCATCTCCTAGAATCTGATACTGTGTTTTCTAACTTAGGGGCCCAAAGAATGTGAAGATAATTAGTTCCAGGTGAAGATAACAGTGATTGGGGTCTCAAAGGAAAAGTTTTAGACACCCCTGGAGCCAGAGAGCTGATTGATCTGAGGGGGGGTTTGAGATAGTCTGGTGCTTTTAACCTTTGATTCATTTTTTCTGTTTCAGTCCCCCCTTTTCTAGAAAATCAGTAAATTCTTTTACTTAGCAGTACTGATGCTTTTCCCTTCTCTCTGTAGTCCGTTTCCTTCGATAGGTATCTCTCATTGTATTACTATAGGCTGTTGTTAGGGAAGTCAGCACTGTTATTCGTTTTAGCATTCTCTAATTCCAAATAAGCATTACAATTGATAGTACCAGACTTATTCTTATTAATGTCAATATGACAATTATAGGGTGGTTAAGTGTGTTCAGAATCCCAGTTGCAGTTGGCGACCATCTAAAGAGTGCATCTCACTAGTGATGATTTGTTTCTTGTTTTACTCTTTGTAATACTTTGCTTATCTCTTTTATATCATGATAAACAGTAACTAGAGTTTTCTGTTCATTTTCTTGAACTTCTTTCAGGATTTTTGCCAGGTCTTGGTGGTCTATTAGTTGCCTTACTAGTGTAAGGTTCATTCCAATCAGTGCAGGTGATAATTTATGGTACATTGTATAGTTGGATCTTATCAACTGGTGGGATATAACTGGTGCCGAATATGAAAAATCACACCCTACAATCTTAACAAAATTACAAATGCAAAAGTTAGAATGATTCTTAGTAGGCAAGGTTACATTGCTATCATCTATTTCTATANGCTATTTCGGTGGTAGGGTCATAGGTAAAATTGACCAGAGTCTACTACGACTGGAGTTTTCTTTCTACATTATTTGTATTGTCCCAGACAATTTTCTGGATTTCAATTGGAAAGGCACTTTTATTTCTTTCTCTTATTATTGAAGCTACTATTGATTGTATCTATAATTGTGTCTGTATACAGTTGAGGGCTAATGACACATTGTTTTGGGCTATATGTAGTGCGTTTATTATTAGTTTATGGTCTTGGTCCTCAGTTTCTTTCAACATTGGTAGTATTTTGGAAATTTTTCATTGGTTAGTTCTTAGGGCTAATAAGGAGGATTGTAGGGGCTGTTTCAGTTTTATCAAATCACTTGTAGCAGTGGCTAATTTGTTCATTAATATTTCTGAATCAATCTCATTTAAGACTCTTAATCTTGTTCCTAATATTTCAGTTAAATTTCTTCTCATTTTCCTTCTGAAGTGTACTTGCTTTTG
>VZRF01015290.1:0-22805 GCA_013396875.1 Vireo altiloquus | reverse complement strand
CACCTGTTGTCGAGACTCCTTCTTCACTCTCCTTATTGTCCCCCCAGACATGTATTTTTGAGACCCCTTCTCGACTCCCCTGATTGCCCCCCTGGGCATCTACNGTCTGGGGGTGGTGGGGTGGGGCACTGCCCAGTGCTGAGCCTCAGCTGCTCCACAGCCTCCACAGGCCTTCAGCCTGTACTCCCAGTCCCGCACCTCCGCGACCGGTCCTGCCGCTCCTTGTCTCAACCATATTTATGCTATTTGTCCATCACCTGTTGTCGAGACTCCTTCTTCACTCTCCTTATTGTCCCCCCAGACATGTATTTTTGAGACCCCTNCCCCGAAGATCCCATTTTACTCACCAATGAGATTTTCAGTGGTCCTTCCCTGTGGACTCTTCACGGACCCCCCAATCTGCAACTCGTCTGTCTTCTGGACAGTCTCGGGAACCCAATCGATCGCCCAGTGCTGGCCGCCACCAAGGGGAGCTGATCACCAAAACTGGGTGAGGCGTGCCTTCAGCTCCGCTCGCTGCCCGCCGCCCCGGATGGTGGAAATATCCTGGACCAAGCCCCTAAATTGTCAGGAAAATTAATCCACAAACACCTGAGGTTTATGTCCAAAAGGGAGACAGAGGAGTCCCTTTATTCGAATAAAGGGAGAGGTCATGGGGCATTCCCCTAGGGTGTCTCAAATTTCTGGAGGATGCAGCCTCCTTTTTATCCTAATTTCCCGGGCGCACTTCCCTCTCTGTTTCCCCATTGACTGAGGTACTTGAGAGGTACAGACTTCCTGGAATGCTTAATAACTAAGATTCCCCTCTAATGTATAATCTCCCCCTTTAATTCTTAATTCTTTATGGAATTCATGGTTTTTCCTCATTGTTTCTTTCATCTTTCAATATCCAATTTCATTTATCAGCAGACACTGTTTGTAAAAGCAAACATCTTTTTTCCATTCATCAATCAGTGGAATCCTTCTCATTGTTTCTTTTATCTCTCAGTGCTGATTTTGTCTACCAGCAGATCCACAGTTTGTTTGTAAAGACAAATCCTGCCATTCCTCTCACTTTCATATGAAACATGTATGAAAGATGCTATATTATAGAGGTCTATTAAAACTGAAGAAGGTGAATAGGGAACAACTGCATGTACTTTTTTGATGCAAAACGAGGGGGCATCTGTCGGTGATTGAACAAGGACTCTTCCAGGTGCAAGCAAAGCCAACTTTTATTGTATAAAGTACATCTTTATATACTGTTCCAAACTAGCGGTTCAACAGCTACAAACTTCAGCTTCTAGGATTACAACTTTAGCTTCTCCAACGGCTACAGATTACAATTTCTTTGCCTAATCTCCTGTTAACTATCCTATTTTTTGCCTCCTGCTCTTTGCTTGTCTCCTGCTCTTTGCTTGTCTCCTGCCCTTTGTTTCGTCTACTGTCAGACTTGGGGTACGCCTGTCTCCCCCAGGGCCCCACGCCAACAAAAGCCATCCTCCCTGGAGCCATTCTGAATACCCACAGGCATCAAATGAAATGATCAGTTGCTAGATTAAGAACGAATGTTCAATACTGTGAACTCTTTTCTGTAGGATATTGTGAAAGCTAAGAATGTGAAAGAGGTCATAACTCAAGTAGATAAATTAATAATCATTGTCTGACTTTTCTTCCATGAAATGCAAAGATTATGCCGTTGGCTCAGGAAATCTAAGCCACACATAGCTGGAAACTGAGAAAATTTACATGTAATTATTATTGTGCACTTGATAGTTTTTGCAACACTGATGTGCTATCTGGTTTTATTTGTTGTCAGAGACAGGATATTTGGCTAGCTGGAACTCTGGTTTGATGCAGCTTGATGACATATTATTATGACAATATAAAATCTTATAATATTGCATAAAAGTGTGTGGGGAAGTACAGGGATTAGGCAGAACTGGAAAAAGAGAAAATGTTCAGAGATGAAGGCAGGCTGTAAATGTGATTGTATTTTCCTGAGCTGGTTAACTTTTAACAATACTTGACAATTTTCACAAAAAACTTTTACTATTATCTTTCTTGCATAATTATTTACACAAATTTTAAATACTACTGAATTAGAAGATAATATGTATCTTCTTAGAGTTGGTCTAAGCAATTATGAATCTGGTCTATAATGTTGCTTATAGTAAGAATTATGAAGATTTTTTACTAAGGGGCAAAGTCTACCTATTCGTCTTTGTATCAGCACTGTTCTATACTGTTGTTTCTTTTCATTGGATGTCCTTTCTTTCATGGTTTTTTTCCTTAAAAAAACCCAAACAAATCATAAAATTATTTCCTTTAATGTCAATCCTGTTACACAAGTATAGTTATGGAAATAATTTTTAAGCAGAAAAATTATTGCAGAAAACCAGCTGTTTCAAAAAGTTATTTTAAAATTTGTTCTTTTTTAATACTTGAGGTGAGTGAAGCAGGTGTTCATAGACCTCACGTTGGTGGAATTCATGGACGCAGTAACGATGGAGCTTATTCACTTGTACTAGCTGGAGGATTTGAAGATGAAGTGGTATGTCATTTAGTCAAATCACTAATATACTATTTTAAAGTTTATAACAATAGAGTGGTGTCTGTTGCTGATCCTAAAATGAATACTTACGAAAATATGAGTATGCAAAAATTGCTGCTACCCAATATCTTTCTGCGTGTTACTATTTTTAGAATAATTTTTTAAAATAATTTTTCTTCGATAATATTCTTAGTCTCATATTAATTATATATTAATTTTAAAATGTTTATGGAAATCAAGTTTCAATGGGCTTATATAGTCTGAATTTATTATCATTTGAAATCTTCTATTTTACAAGTCACAAAACAACAGAATCATTGAGATCAGAAGGGACCTTTTGAGAGGGACTAGTCCAATATCCTTGCTCAAGCAGAGTCACCTAGAGGAGGACTGTCTAGTCAGCTTTTGAATATATCTATGTATAGGAACTTCACAGTCTTTCTGGGCACCCTGTTTCCGTTTTCAAGCACACTCATAGTAAAAAAGTGTTTCCTTATGTTCAGATAGAACCACCTGTGTTTCAGTTTGTGCCCACTGCCTCTTGTCCTGTCAATGGGCACCACTGAAAAGAGCCTGACTCTGCCTTTTTTGCACCCTCCCTTCAGATATTTGTACATACTAATGAGACTCCCCCTCCCCCCAAGTCTTCTCTTCTCTAGACAAAACAGTCCCAGGTCTCAGCTTTTACTCGTATGTGAGATGCTCCAATCCCTTAATCATCTTAGTGGCCCTTTGTTGGACTCCCTCCAGTATGTCCACATCTCTCTTGTACTGAGGAGCCCAGAACTGGACACAGGAACTGGCCTCACCAGTTCTGAGAGGAAGGATCACCTCTCTCCATCTGCTAGCAACACTGCAGCCCAGGCTATCATTAGCCTTTCTTGCCACAAGGATACATTGCTAGCTCATGTTCAACTTGGTGTCCACCAGGAATCCAAGGGTCTTTCCTGCCAAGCTGCTTTCCAGTTGTTGGGCCCTCAGCGTGTACTGGTGCCTGGGGTTATTTTGTTCCAGGTGCAAGACATTACTTCCTTTTGTTGAACTGCATGAGATTCCTCTCAGTCCATTTCTCAATCTGTTGAGATCCCTCCGAATGGCAGCACAACCCTCTGCTGTATCAAGTGATATACTTCAAGTTCTGTCCTGGTCATTGCTTTTAATGTTGTCAGGTTAGATACCTCCTCTTTTGGAGTCATTATATCTCTAAAGTTAAATATATCAATTTTAATTTTAGAGAGGTCAGGACAAAAAAATAGCCTGTGACTTGAACATACAAGAGAGACATAATGAAGCAAGTCCAATGGAGGGTCACCAATCTGATCAAGGGTTTGGAACACATGACACATGGAGAGAACTGGGTTTGTTCAGCTGTAAAAAAAGAAAAGGTTCTGGGAGGTCTTATTGCTGTCATCAGCTATGTATTGGGAGCACATAGAGAAAACAGCCAGACTTTTAGAGGCGCACAATGGAAGGATGAGACACAATGGAGACAAGTTGGAATATGGAATATTCCAGTTAGGTATAAGAAAGAAAATTCCACATACGCTAGGACAGGAGCTCAAAGAAGTTATGGAATCGCCATCCCTGGAGATATCCAAACCTTGACTGGACAAAGCCCTGAGCAACCTGCTCTAACTGCATCTATTTTGAGTGAGGGTTGGACTTAGACACTGGAAGAGGTCCCTTCCAGCCTGAATATTTTGATAAACTCTATGAAATAAATACATTTTTGAGAACATTTTACTGTATATTCATAATCTCTTTCAAACATGCCCAAATGCTACCCCTTTAATGTTCTCTTTTTGTCTCTGAACAGATTACCATTGGGGTAACAGTAGTTTCAAAGATATACTCCAGGAAATAGCATTCACTGTTTGACTTTCCAGTTTTGTCTCTTTTATGATTCACATTTGGAAGCTCATGATCCTGCAAATATAGACTTGTGAGGGACATTGCCGACCTGAGGGTTTGAAACACTTGGTAATAACAAGTTGCCTCAATACAAGATTTGGCCTCAAAATTGAAAAGGAATAAGGTTGTACTTTGAAAAAGTAATATCACATCAAATAAAATTTAGTTTCATATGTAAAATATTCTTACATACAATTTTGTATGTGAATATCTCTCTTGCTAATGTTTAACCTAGTATTTTAGTGACAAGTACTTGAATTACTTCCATTACCTGATTTAAAATTCATTAACTATAGTGCCTAAATTTAGTGTTGGTTTTGTTAAAACTGCAAATCTTCTGATGGTCCTCTTGTAGATACTTAACTATAAATGGGCATATTATCTGAGAAATAGCAAGAATTATTTTGTGAATTTGAAAGTAAGATTTTTTCAGAATGGATTAACATTTGTAACCCAGATATTAGTTACTTTGAGCTACTGTGAAAGATATCACGAACTCCATGGTTAAATGATTTTGAAGTATTTTTCATCAAACAGCAGCTGAAGATATTTTACTTTTTCCTTTAGTTGCAAAATTTATATCCTAGATGTTGTCACTGTTTCTGACTCAAAAACTATGTTTACTTTCTTTGTGTATAAATTTTGAGATCCATAATTCTGCTGTATTGAGGTAGTGTTATTAAGATGTTAATTTTCATTAAGTGTTGTTCAGATTTTCAGTCTGTTTCTTCACTAAGCAGCTTTTGCATATATAATCACATAGTGCCTCAACACTGAGGATTAGAATGTCTCCGTGGTATCTGCTGTGATCACTCACTCTGAAGATTCTGAGCATATATCAATATATACTTTTTTTTTTTTTATGGCAGTTATAGTGACTCAAATGTGACTCCAAGCTAATATATTTGTTTCTTAGGTTTTTTTAAAAAATCTGTGTAATCAAATCTAGTGCCTAGAATGTGGATTAATAAACTGCTTTGTGAAACAGTCCACTGTCCATTTTGGATAGTCTGTGTATACACATCAATCTTGTGTTTGGGTAATCAGTTCCAACGTGTCAGTATGGTTGTGTTCTACTTCCTTGACATTGTACAGTTACAACATTATTAATATTTAGATCTCTAGATTTCTGGAGCTCATGATGATCCAGAATCTCTGAATCATTGCTTAATGTTTATTCCTTAATGAAAATGGTAGATCAGTTTTACTAGTCCCCAAGATATGTTGCCAAAATTGATTAATTGTTTATTGAAATTATTTTAGATACAAATGACGTGGCAATAAGAGCTTCAGATTTGAGTCAAAACTTGTTATATCCAAGGGTCTGTGTTAACTGCTAGTCAAAATGGAACGTATGATCTGTATCTATGCTAGCTAGATACCTACATCATCTGGATCCAATGTGAGAACTGGTACTGATGTGCTAGGTACAAAGGAAATGCTGTATCACACATAAATATCTTGAAATATGCCCTGCTGACTTGCTAAAGGTACAAGTCCTTTGAGATGTTCTAATTTCTGTTAATATTGCTGAGGATCCAAGATCAGAAACTCATTAGTGTAATTCTACTGAGAATCTGTCTAGCCTGAGTCATCTGAACTGATTATGGAGCTTAAAACCTGATACTTGCTATCCATTTTTATTGATGCTGTCATGGTTGCAACATCTTAATTGCCATGCTGAGTTAGCATCTATTAGTTTGAAACTAGTGTTCCAACGTGAGACACTTTGAGTGATCCCTCTACTATGGGGATAGCTAGCAATCATCTTCCCATTCATTCAGATTTGTTGTGCTTCCTCTTCCCACTCCTGATATTATTTTGTTATTTTATATTTTTAAAATTCATACTTTCTTGTTACTGGTATTTCAGATTCTTAGGCAGACTTATTTTCTGTTCTGCAATAGCTTCTTCTCCATCTTCCTTTCCATATTGTTCCAATATTGTTGTTACCTTACAGTTTATACAAAATGCTAATACAAAAAAAATCTTTCTTGTATCATTTTGTGAAATCTCTCCTTGTCTCCTGATCTTCAAACCCCTCATTGTCTCCTTGTCTGTACTTTCATTGTGTTGAAGATTACATTCACAGCCTGAAAAATCCTATTTTATTGTTTCAAATAAGAGTCTTATATTTAAACCTTGGATTTAATAGCCTCTTTTTTTAAAAAAGATTTTATTTTGTGATACTAAAGAAACTCTTAACCTTTAATCATATAATATTTTATATATTGACAGATGCAGGTTTTTGTGCATATATGAGACTAAACAAGTCATAGAATCGCTGAGATTGGAAGGGACCTCTGCAGCTCATCTGGTCTTACCCCCTGCTCAAGCAGGGTGATCTAGAGCTGGTAGTCCAGGAGTGTACAGATGGTTTTTGAATATCTCCAAAAGAGAGGTTTCTCAGCCTCTCTGGTCAACCTGCTCCAGTGTTCAGTCACCCTCACAGTAACAAAGTTTTTCTATGTTTCCATTTGTGCCCATTGCCTCTGTTCCTGTCACTGGCCATCGCTGAAAAGAGCCTGGTTTTGCCTTCTTTGTACACTCCCTTAAGGTATTTATATACATTGATAAGATCCTGCCTGAGCCTTTTCTCTAAACTGAACGGTCTCAGCTCTCTAAGCCTTTCATCATGGGAGAGACACTCCAGTCCCTTTGTAACAGAGAGAATAGCATAGATGATCTAACATCTCTTTAGATGCTGGGAAACCTGAGCACTGTAGCATCAGACCTCCAATCCACATGTAGCACACTGTCTTGGAGTGACTTTATGGTTTATCCCTTTATGGTTTATCCTATATTGTCTGCTCTGTCCCCAGAAAAATGAATTTTATGCTATTTTTGTTATGATTTAGAATTATTGTTCTTTTCCTGTGTGTTTTGTTAAATAAATAGTTTTTTTCCCTTTTCTCTTTACTTTCCTCCGGGGACATTTTCTTTCCCCAACCTAGTGCGGGGAGGGGGGTACACAGGTACCTACGGCCTACTTTCCATCAGGGGATATCATACATATCACACACCATACAGAGATCGTCCATAGAAGACATTCTCCCTTTTTGGTCATTCAAGCTATTATAGGATTTTCTTATGAGGAAACAACTCCATGATTTTCTCCTGTTAAAACAGAAACTATATTCTCATGAGAACTTCTTGCTACACTATTAGATAAAGTCAAGGCCATCTAGGTGGTGTAATAACCAGTACCAAGTGGGAACTGTCTGAAATCTCCTTTGTTACAATGAGCTGTCTGAGTTCATCCTGCATCCAAGGGATTTATGCAGCACAGCATAGACCTGAAGGCAATGCTGTACATGCAGCACACTGCAGCACAGCACAGGCCTGGGCCTACCCAGATTAACTGCTATGTGGATCACTAACTCCTAGATGTAGTGATCTTTCAGTCAGGTTCACTACACCTACTTTGCCCCAAAGGCCCATTTCTTACTCATGTTCAACTTGGTGTACACCAGGACTCCCAGGTCCTTTTCTGCCAATCTGCTTTCCAGCTGGGCACCCCTCAGTATGTACTGGTGCATGAGATTATTCCTCCCCAGGGACAGCACTGCACTTCTCATTGTCCTCTCAGCCCATTTCTCCAGTTTTCAAGGTCTGCCTAGAAGGCAGCACAACCTTCTGGAGTATCAGCAACTCCACCCAGTTTATTATCCAGATAATTAATGATGTTAAAGATGTTAAAATCTGAGCATACTACAGAACATAAATATTAAATTGAAAAAGAAATATATATTTTGCACCATCTTCAGAGAGCCTAAATACACAAGTTGTAGCAGCTAACCTTGTGAACTACTGCATGATTTCAGAGTTGAGCCTAGCCAATAGGAACACTATGCTCAAGGACATTGGTGGAATTTAAAGTCTTATTCTTTGATTCTTCATTACTTGTTTGTTAAATTCACTACCAGGTATACAACAGAGAAACCAACATTGCAACAGAGAAATGTGATTTAATGTAATCTTATTTTGTGTCTGTCATTCTCTGAGGCTGAGTAGTTTGTTGAGGCACTTCTATGGAAAATGTAGCCACAGCTCTAATGTCTCCAAGGTTAGTGCTTCTACTGAGATGCAGTGGGTTGACCATATCTGGATGTCAGGTGCTCACCAAGCCACTCTATCACTCCGCTCCTCAACTGAACAGGGAATTTAAAATAGAAAGAAAGACCCATGGGTTGAGATAAGGACAGGAAGAGATCACTCACTGATTACTGTCATAGGCAAAACAGACTTGACTTGGGGAAAATTAATTGAATTTACTGCTAATCAAATCAGAGTAGGATAATGAGAAACAAACCCAAATCTTAAAAACATCTTCCTCCTACCCCTCCTTCCTTCCTGGGATTAACTTTATTCCTTATTGCCTACCTCTGGCCCCCTAGCAGCACAGGGGAACAGGAAATGGAGGTTACCTTCAGTTCATCACGTTGTCTCTGCTGCTCCTTCCTCCTTAAGGAAAGGACTCCTTCCCCATCTCCAGTGTGGAGTCCCTCCCACAGGCTCCAGTTCTTCATGAACTGCTCCAGCACAGGTCCTCTCTATGTGTCCTGTCCATGGGGTACAGTCATTTGGGAACAGACTGATCCAGTGTGGATCCCCTGTAGGGTCACAAGTCCTTCCAGCAAACCTACTCCAGTGTGGGCTCCTCTTTCCATGGGTCCACAGGTCTTGCCAGGAGCCTGCTCCAGCACAGGCCTCCCATGGGTCTAAAGACTTCTTTCAGGCATCCACCTGTTCTGGCATGGGATCCTCCATAGGCTGCAGGTGGATCTCTGCTCCATTGTTAACCTCCATGGGCTGCAGGGGCGCAGTTGCTTCACCGTGTTTTTCACCATGGGCTGCAGGGCAACCTGCTCTGGCTCCTGGAGCACTTCCTCCCCCTCTTTCTTCACTGACCTTGGTGTCTGTAGAGTTGTTCTCACTCTGTTCTTCTCTGAATGCAATTTACTTCAGCACAACTTTTTTTCCTTCCTAAATATGTTATCACAGAGGTATTACTACTGTCACTGATTGGCCTGGCCATCTGACATTGGCTCTATTGGGTGTAAGGGAAGCTTCCAGCAGCTTCTCACAGAAGCAACCTCTGTAGCCCTTCTGTTACTAAAATCTTGCCACACAAACTAATGCATAAAATAATAGAAAATTTATGCAGAGCAGAAGCTCATTTGATCTAAAACATGATGTACTTTAAAAACAGGACAGTTAAGAAATAATTTTATGGAAATAATATAAAGAAATAGCGGGAAAGACACAAAATATTAAGTGAAGAGAGAATACCAAAAAGTCTTGTTAGCTGCTGACAGAAAGTTTTGGTGCAAGGAAGCAAGATCAAGCTTTAGAAAGCAGAAGAGAAATAGGATATTTTAAGCTAGGAAACACTGGGAAAAAGGTAAGAGGAAGGAAAAAAGGAAAGACAAGAATGTGAAATAATTTCACATTATTTATAATAATTATTTCTATTATTTCTAATAATGATTTTTAACAATTACATTATTTCTAAAGAGGGATTCAAGGCCTCTCATAAACAGTTGGAATGCAGATGCCAGTAACAAATTCCCTTTGCTGATTGTCACCTTTGTCCATCTTTACCTGTCCAGACCAGAATTTATCACAGTATCAGTATCTTGAGCTCTGCCCTTAGATCCTGTTGAAATTTAAGAAGCCTTCAACCCTCACCTGTCACACACAAGCTGTAAGTTGGACATTGCAAAAGTTGATAGATCCTGAATTGTCCGTAGGCAGGATCCTATCTTAAAGTTATTGAGGAATCATGATTTAATAAATCACTATCCATCAACAGATGCATAGTAGCTGGCTGTGTGTATATTCCTGAGACATTCCAAAGTAAAATGCATTATCTCCTGTGGGAGTAGGTTCTTTCATTCTTCTCTCCTACTCAGACAGTATCACTCCTGTGTGCAGAAGCTGTATTTCTGCCCATACTTACCTTACTCTTTCTTACTGTGTGGCCGCATTTCTTGTCAGTCTAGACTTCCTTTCTTGGTGCAAGCAATTTCAAATTCTTCCATTTTCTCTTGTACTATTCTAAAGATTGCTAGTTGTATATCCTATTTCACCTTATTTCAGAGGTTCAACATCCTTTCAATTTCCCCCCTTCCAAATCAGTACCCCTGTTCTTCTTTAATATGATGGGGGTTCTGTTTAAGTTGCCCATGAGTCCTATTTTCTTCCTATTCCAGTAACTGTGTTACCTTTCCTCACAATTTTTTTTGTCTGATATTCTGACATGGAAAGTTCTTTTGAAAAGATGAGCAGAAATGATGTAAGGAGTGCTGTTATACTGAAAAGTGCTAAGAGATTTGTCTCAGTTTAGAGAGAATTTTAGGAGAAAATGCTCTGGACTGAATGCTTCCTCTAAAGAAAATGGGTTTTGGCACTCCCCACTGATACGAAAGGCATTTCTTGAATGAAAATGAAAAAAAAAGTTTATTTAACAAAGTGCCCGCAGGGCATGGGAAAAAATGAATAAGTTAGATATTGAACTTCTGCTGCAGAGACAGCTGGTAGATTTAGAGTTCTTTCTTTAGCTGGCTAAGATTCTCCCGAGGTCCAGAGCCAGGATGCAGTGTCCGGCTCCCACTGATGGTCTGGTTCTTGGACCAAAGCTAAGCTGAACAGTTCCAGAAGCCACAGAAGTCACTGGAGGATTGCTACTGCAGTCCCGGGAAAACTTCTTGCCTCAGCTAACAAAAACCAAGTTAGCTAAAAGCAAAAATGTAACTCCCTCCCCACCACAAAGCCAAGCACACAGGCGAGTGAGTGCTTGAACACAACCCACATCAGAGTTCCCCTGGATCCCACCCCTCCCCTGGACCCAGCTTAAAGCTACAGGACCCATTTCTGGGCATAAAGCAGATGATAAGGGAATACAGTATTATCATAAAAACACCGAAGGCAAGATGCCACCTCTCATAATTAGATCTGTAGCAATCATCATATAATCATTTAGGCTGGAAAGGACCCTTAAGATCATCAAGTCCAACCATCAACCTAGCACTGCCAAGTCCACCAATTAACCCATATNTGATGGTCTGGTTCTTGGACCAAAGCTAAGCTGAACAGTTCCAGAAGCCACAGAAGTCACTGGAGGATTGCTACTGCAGTCCCGGGAAAACTTCTTGCCTCAGCTAACAAAAACCAAGTTAGCTAAAAGCAAAAATGTAACTCCCTCCCCACCACAAAGCCAAGCACACAGGCGAGTGAGTGCTTGAACACAACCCACATCAGAGTTCCCCTGGATCCCACCCCTCCCCTGGACCCAGCTTAAAGCTACAGGACCCATTTCTGGGCATAAAGCAGATGATAAGGGAATACAGTATTATCATAAAAACACCGAAGGCAAGATGCCACCTCTCATAATTAGATCTGTAGCAATCATCATATAATCATTTAGGCTGGAAAGGACCCTTAAGATCATCAAGTCCAACCATCAACCTAGCACTGCCAAGTCCACCAATTAACCCATATCCCTAAGTGTCACATTTACACTAAATACCTCCAGAGATGATGACTCAACCACTTACCTGAGCAGCCTGTTCCAATGCTTGACAATCACTTTCAGGCTTGAGGCAATTTCTTCCTATCACTTGTTACCTGAGAGAAGAGACTGACACACACCTCACAACCTCCTTTCAGGTAGTTGTAGAGAGCAATAAGGTCCCCCCGAGCCTCCTTTTTTTCCAGAATAAACAACCACCATCCCCTCAGTTGCTCCTCCTGAGACTTGTGCTTTAGACACTTCACCAGTTTTGTTGCCCTTCTTTGGACATACTCCAGCACCTCAATGTCTTTCTTGTCATGAGGAGCCCAGAACTGAACATGGCATTTGAGGTGCAGCCTCACCAGTGGGGACAATCAATTCCCTAGTCCTGCTGGCCACACTATTTTTGATACAAGTCAGGATGCCCTTGGCCTTCTTGGCTACCTGGGCACACTGGCTCATCTTCAGTTGGCTGTTGACCAACCCCTCCAGGTCCTTTCCCCCTGAACAGCTTTCCAGCCACTCTTCCACAAGCCTATCACATCTCATGGGGTTTTTGCAACCCAAGTATGAGACCTGGCACTTCACCTTGTTCAGTCTTATACAACTGGCCTCTGACCATTGATCCAGCCTGTCCAGATCCCTCTATAGAGCCTTCCTACCCTTAAGGAGATCAACACTCCCACCCAACTTGGTGTCATCTGCAAACTTATTGAGAGTGCATTTGATCCCCTCATCCCCCTCATTGATGAAGATATTAAACAGAACTGACCCCATTTGTTCCTCATTTTCCTTCTCCTGGATTTCCAGTTTATCTGAAATGTATAGCATTTTGCCCATTCACGTGTAGAAGACTGAAGGTTTATAGGTCAAGTAAGTATATATGCCCAGACCCTACATCTATCTTATCTCTTTATTAAGACCAATGTCTAAAAGATAGCTTTGATTAAAAAATATCTTCTAGTCATCTAATTTTACTTTGAAGGCCTCAAAATTTTGAGAACTCCCTGTTTCCCATGGAAATTGGTTTTGCTGGTTAATTATAAATATAGATAAATATGTGTCTTTCATCTGAATTTTTAAAGAAAAAATAATAATAATAGTGGCTTCACTTAAGTGCTATGTATATTTTAATTATATTTAAAGCTTGTTTTAAAGGAATGCTTAATCAACCTTCATTCAATTTCAAAAAATTTGCATCTGAAGAAGTCTTCTAAACTCTTAACGGTTCTGAACAACTGAAATTGAGGTGAGGCAACCTCTGCAAATGCAAAAAACCCCACCCTTAGACAACTCTTTTTTCTTTGGATTTTTTTTCCTTAATATATTTACTTGATAGTAATGAGTATAGTGCTATTGGAGCAAACTACTTGTATTTAAATACAGTGGTTTGCTGTATTGGTGCTCAGTCCCATGAACATGCAGAAATGAGGACTCTGAGTGATATACTACTATTTTCCAAATGGGGTTTTCCCTTAAGCTGTGAAGTTAGAGAATGAGAAAATGCTACCTAGAAGGCATTCCCTCTGTCAGAAATATCTGTGTGACTAAAAGTAATGCTTGAGGAGTTCAAAGAATATGTTAAGGCAGCTGTATTTTTTTATAATCACTTTCTGATATGCTGTATCTGAACCAGTAACTTCTTGCTGCCATTGTTACTCTGAAAGGAGAATGATGTTAAAACAACACATTTTTCTTTGCCTCAGGCAATTGTTCTTTGAGTAAATAGAACAAATGAAGGAGCAGGTTTTCAGTTCAGATGCTTTAATACAGAATGCTAAAATGGAGGATAATCTTACACAGGACCGAGGAGATGAATTCACGTATACTGGGAGTGGAGGTAGAGATCTTTCTGGAAATAAAAGAATTGGAGAACATTCATTCGATCAAACATTAACACACATGAACAGGTAAGTTTTTGAGACTAAATTTTAAAAAATTCCAGACCAAAGAGTTAATTTTTATGCCTTTAATTTAAAAATGATTGTTGGAGGTTAGAATTTTTCTTTTTTTTTTTTTTTCCCTTTCTCTCAGGGAATTTTGTCCCATTTGTTGCTGAGACAGTAACGACTGGTACTTAAGAGACAAAAGAAGTGGCCAATGTGGGGGGAGAGGTGCAGTTGGCTGCACTCTTGTAGCTGAGGGGCATTCTCTTTGGAAGGACAGAGACACCATGAGATTTTGGCTGGGCAGTGAGGGCCTGGGCTCGGCTCCGCTCTCTTGCTCTAGGGATTGGAGGGGAGACAGGCTGCGGTTGCTGTAGGAAGAATTCACCACCACTGCAGAGTTCTGTCTCCTACTATTTTCTCCTACAGTGAGTAAGGATCTGCTCCTAAGAGTGGCCGTTGAACTGGGACCTTATTAAAACCCTACATCTCTGGAAAGGACCCTCATCATCTATTCAGGTGCCTCGGGGAAAACCTGGGACCCCNGCTGCACTCTTGTAGCTGAGGGGCATTCTCTTTGGAAGGACAGAGACACCATGAGATTTTGGCTGGGCAGTGAGGGCCTGGGCTCGGCTCCGCTCTCTTGCTCTAGGGATTGGAGGGGAGACAGGCTGCGGTTGCTGTAGGAAGAATTCACCACCACTGCAGAGTTCTGTCTCCTACTATTTTCTCCTACAGTGAGTAAGGATCTGCTCCTAAGAGTGGCCGTTGAACTGGGACCTTATTAAAACCCTACATCTCTGGAAAGGACCCTCATCATCTATTCAGGTGCCTCGGGGAAAACCTGGGACCCCGAGCCCCTCTGAGGGAGCCGAGCCCTGCTGCTTTGGGAGCCCGGCTGCCACTGCCCAGTCCCATTGTTTTTCTGCCACTGCTCTGGGTTTTTGCTACACTCTAACCCAGCACCCCGTGCCTGCTGGGACACCCCACAGCTCCTGCTACAGCTGCAGAGTTTCTGATGCATCTTGTTTGCTACCTCAGGTGTGCCTGCCTCTGCCGTTCCAGCAGCTGCTCCAAGGTTCTGGCGACAGCTCATTTTGCCATCTGGAGGGGCACCAGGATCGGCTGCCCCTGTGAGGTTGTAAAGGAAGCCCCTTTTCCATCTCTCCCGCTGGCAGAGTCACCATTAACCATGTGAAGAGGCAGGCTGAGCTCACGCCACAGTGCCCCTGACAGCCGCGGGGGAATCATCGCACCTGCCCTGCCTGGCTGGGAGCTAACAGCGCCCCTGCCAGCTGTGACCATAACTATACTGAAGGGGAAAGTGTTTGACAGCCAAGAGAAGGCTGTTACTGGGTTTCTGGTTTTGTTTGTTGTTGCTGCTGTTGTTGTTGTTTGTTTGGCTTGTTATACATATACATACTAGTAAAGAACTGTTATTCCTTTTCCCATATTTTTGCCTGAAAGCCCTGTAATTTTGGAGTTATAATAATTTGGAGGGAAGGGGGTTACATTTTCTATTCCAAGGGAGGTACTCACCTTTCTTGGAAGACATCTTTCTTTTAAACCAGGACAATGATATTTTGAGAAATTTATTCCCTTTTATACATTTGCTACTATAAACAGTGATGACTCCTGCTGTTTAGAGGCATTTTGTCAAATATGGTGTTATTTTCATTTAAATTGTTTGTAACTAATGAAAACATTACTGTATTACAGATTCCGTTGACAGGTATTTGTATCTATTTTATATTTATATTTATCTATTTGAAATTGTCCAACACTTCTTATAAAAATACCGTTTTCAGGTGATTAGAAGTTTGCCAAACTTAAACCTTTTAAGCTGAAATTTTCTGTGCTGGGTATTTGCCTCAGGTTCTTCTTATAAAGTTTTATCTTAAATGGTTTAATGATTTATGAAAGTTAAGTATGAAGAAAGTATGTTCATTTGCCCATACTAAAAGAAATCTTACATATATCCGATGGCCTTTAGTACCTTCGTACTTTGTATGAAGAACAAGGAATTAGTATTTCTTTGCCTTTAGGTTTTGTAATTTCATGTCCCTGATAAAAGTTGTCCTATTTTTTTGCCAAATTGTAGGCAAAAAGAATCGACTGAAGAAAATAAAAGGTTTGAAAAAATAAATTGGAAATTTGCTTAAAGTATATTTAGATTCTGTAAACAGCCTTCCTAAACTCTAGCTATTCTCAATACCTTTACATTTCTAAATATACACCATCTGCATGAAGCAACTAACCATGCAGTGGTTATGTGGTACGAAGACTTATTGGAATTCTCTCTACCAGATCTGTCATTGGATATGCTGTACTTCTGTCAAGCACCAAAACTGAATGGGAAGGTAATCTTTCATGCTTTCTCTTGGTACTCAGAGGAGAAAGAAGAAAAGCCTGACTGGGATACCGACAGAGAAAGAGTACATAGATTTAACAGAAAGGAGAATGGAAAGAAGTGAGACAAAAAATAGATTTGGGCAGCAGGTTTATAATAGCTTTTAATCATGAAAGCAAAGTTTTTATTGGAACCTGGAACAAAACCTAACCTCTTTAGTCTTGTTCCTCTGCTCTCAGAAAATGGTTGTGAAATCCACTGGCAAAGTGTGTGTCTGGTTGCTTTGTAGTAGTTGAGATGCATGGAGTATAATGTGGTGCTACCATTTATCCATTTTGACTGGCTGGTTGTAGTCTTTGCTTTGGGTCTAATGATCTTAACTCTTGTGATGATTGAAGTAGGACACTGTCTTGGTTTGAAAGACAGGTGTCTGCTAAGGAAGGCAGAAGCTTCCCTTGGTATGGAAAATGTAACCCCCTTCCCTTTGAATTGCTATAATTTTGAAATTAAGGGGCTTTCAGGCAATGATATGAGATCTAGGAATAACAGTTCTTTACTAGTATATATAACAAGGCAATAATACAGAAACACTGGCTTAACTTAATAGAGTCAGGATATGACCTGACACCCTGCTGGGCAGGGTGGTGGTAGCAGTGTGATTAGGTGGTGGCTGCAGTCCTCTTGAGGTGATAGATATGGTTCTGTTGAAGTAGTGATCCTGTAGAAGGATCTGGTCTTCCTTTGAAGGTCCAGTGGTGGTTATGTAGCTCTTGTCCTCTGGGAATCCAGTAGGAAAGGGCTGGCTGTGGTGTTCCAAACCTCAGATTATATCCAGGTAGGAATGTTTTGTTCCTCCCCCTGAGTGGAGCATCTCACAGTGGGATGATGTAATTTTGAGTCATGCAGTGAGGCTTGATAGCCCATTAACAGAAGATATCTCCCAGAGGGAGTTATCAGGGATGTGTCATGGAAGAGATAAAGAACATTGCCCCACCTGATTTTAACAGATGGTGATAGAATATATACTTCTGGTTACATCTTACATTGTAACCTAAAACAGACAGTATGGTTGAATGTAATAGAATCAGAATCGGTTTTTTGCTTGTCCAGAACATTATATTATTTTGTCTGTACAAAAGAAATACTTTTAAAACCTGCATTACTTCACCTTTTCTTACTTTTCTGTATATTGCAGGCTGTAGAGTTAGCCATATTTTTCTGAGTGCCACTGTTTCTTTTGTGGTCCATGGTTGAGTTTGAACCTGATTCCAGAGACTTTTATTCATACACACTCAAATCAATGTATGGCAATAAAGATATTTTATGTTCAAACTTCAGTCAGGCAGGGATTCCTACTATCTTACCCCAAGTTTCTAGAATAGAACACCTATACAAATAGTGGATAAAAGTGATGTCATGGTTTAACCTCAGACAGAAGCCAAGCCCCAAGCAGCCACTTGGTCACTCTCCCACCAGAAGGATCAAGGGGAGAATTGGAAGGGTAAAAACTAGAAAACTCATGGGCTGAGATAGACGGTTTAATAGGGAAAGCAAAAATGACACATGCAAACAAAGCAAAACAAGGAATTCATTCACTGCTTCCCATGGGCAGGCAGGTGTTCAGCCATCTCCAGGAGAGCAGGGCCCCATCAGGCATAATAGTGACTTGAGAAGACAAATACCATCACTCAAAATGTCCCGCCCCTTTCCTCCTTCTTCTGCCCGCTTTACATACTGAACATGATGTCATATGGTCTGGAATATCCTTTTCGTCACTTTGGATCACCTGTCCCAGCTGCGTCCCCTCCCAAGCTCCCATGTATCCTTAGCCCCCTTGCCAGTCTGGCTGTACAAAAAGCAGGAAAAGTCTTGGCTCTGTGCAAGTCCTGCTCAGCAATAACAAAAACATCTCTGTGTTATCAACCCTGTGTTCAGCCCAAATCCAAAACACAGCCCCACAGCAGCCACTGGGAGAAAATGAACTCTATCCCAACCAAAACCAGGACAAATGAGTGCTTCAGGAGAAATTCAGACAAAACTGGAGCCTACTTCTTCTCCTCAATTATATGGACATGCAGATAGGTAAATTTGGACAATATAAATACTACTGCTTAATGTTCCTGTACATTATTATAAAGTTCCTTTAGGAAATGCCATCTCTCTCCATGTTATTTTATTGACCTGTGTTCCTTTTGGGGGGATAAAGGTTAATCCATAAAGATTTTCACTTACTGGCAAAAATATTACTTTCCTCCCACCCATGCATATAAATTCTTATTGTCATTCATAGATAAATTTAACATGGGATGTGGGAGAGGCTCCAACTAAACAAGGAAGAATATTTTTGTGATATTTACTGATATTCAAGGGAGAATGGCTTCAAACTGAGAGTAGGTTTAGATTAGATATTAGGAAAAAATTCTTTACTGTGAGGGTGGTGAGACACTGGCACAGGTTGCCCAGAGAAATTGTGGATGCCCCATCCCTGGAAATGTTAAAGGCCAGGCTGGCTGGAGCTCTGAGCAACCAGGTTTAGTGGAAGGTGTCCCTGCCCACAGCAGAGGGGTTGGAACTGGATGATTTTAAGGTCCCTTTCAACCCAGGCCATTCTATGATCTTATGATTCTGAGTCTATGATTCTATGAGTCATTCTTTTCTGAATCTCTGATGATCCATCTATATACTTCTAGATCAAAATACATAGAAAATAAGACCATTACAGTTTGTTTGTGTCTGAATTAGTTCATGGCATTTCATGCCTAAGCTTAGGTAGTTAATGGACTAAGAACAATAACATTTGCTAGATAGATTTTTGGATAGTCACTAGGTACTTTTTTCCATATGTTACTGTCCTGGTTTATAAGGACAGGTGGGAACCTCCCTGGAATGGAAAAATATGACCCCCTACCTCCAAATGATTATAACCTTGAAATTACAGGGCTTTCAGGCAAAGATACAGGAAAAGGAATAACAGTTTTTTGCTAGGATATATATAGGTGTATAGATATATAACAAGACAGACAACAACAACCACAGCAACAACAAAGGAAACAGAAAACCCAAAACCAGCCTTTTCCCACCTGTTGAGCAGTTTTCCCTTTGGTGTAGTTACAACCACAACCAGAAGGGAGCGCTGTTGGATCGTGTTGAGGCAGAGAGGCTGCAGTGACTGCCCTACGGCTTCAGGGGGTGCTGTTGACTCCTGGCAAGGCGATGGATGCTGTGATTCTCTTACAACTAGCAGGGGGCGCTGTTGGCTTCAGGTGAGGCAGAGGCGGTGAAGTGACTCCCCTGAAGCTGCAGATGGCGCTGTTGGCTCAGGCGGCTCCAGAGGGCGACCAACGCAAGCTCTGAGCCTCCCAAGGGGGTAATGGTGGCCTTGGGGAAGAGAGAGGAAGAGGGGCGTGTTTTGGTTTCCCCCTGGCTCTCACGTGTCCTGTGCGATGTCCTGGCAATGGCAGCAGCAGCCAGGGCTCCTGTAAGCAGCCGGGAGGTATTTCTTCCAGAGAGAGGGAGGAAGTGGGGGCCCGGGTTNGATACAGGAAAAGGAATAACAGTTTTTTGCTAGGATATATATAGGTGTATAGATATATAACAAGACAGACAACAACAACCACAGCAACAACAAAGGAAACAGAAAACCCAAAACCAGCCTTTTCCCACCTGTTGAGCAGTTTTCCCTTTGGTGTAGTTACAACCACAACCAGAAGGGAGCGCTGTTGGATCGTGTTGAGGCAGAGAGGCTGCAGTGACTGCCCTACGGCTTCAGGGGGTGCTGTTGACTCCTGGCAAGGCGATGGATGCTGTGATTCTCTTACAACTAGCAGGGGGCGCTGTTGGCTTCAGGTGAGGCAGAGGCGGTGAAGTGACTCCCCTGAAGCTGCAGATGGCGCTGTTGGCTCAGGCGGCTCCAGAGGGCGACCAACGCAAGCTCTGAGCCTCCCAAGGGGGTAATGGTGGCCTTGGGGAAGAGAGAGGAAGAGGGGCGTGTTTTGGTTTCCCCCTGGCTCTCACGTGTCCTGTGCGATGTCCTGGCAATGGCAGCAGCAGCCAGGGCTCCTGTAAGCAGCCGGGAGGTATTTCTTCCAGAGAGAGGGAGGAAGTGGGGGCCCGGGTTTCCCCTGAGGCACTCAAGCAGATGGTGAGGGTCCCTCCCAGCGGGGTTGAGTGTTGAAAAGTCCCAGTCCAATGGCCGCTCCTGCGAGCAGTAGCTCACCCACAGTAAGGATAAGCAGTGAAGGAAAGCTCAGCAGTAGCAGCGAGTCCTCTGGGTAGCAGGAGTCCAGCACCAAACACCACAACCGTCTGCCCTCCGAGCCGGGAAAAAACGCCCCTTCCCCCAACTAAGAGTGCCGAAACCACACCGCTTCCCCCTTCCCCCACAGAACCATTCCAATGGAAATGCCAAGACACCTNTGAGGCAGAGAGGCTGCAGTGACTGCCCTACGGCTTCAGGGGGTGCTGTTGACTCCTGGCAAGGCGATGGATGCTGTGATTCTCTTACAACTAGCAGGGGGCGCTGTTGGCTTCAGGTGAGGCAGAGGCGGTGAAGTGACTCCCCTGAAGCTGCAGATGGCGCTGTTGGCTCAGGCGGCTCCAGAGGGCGACCAACGCAAGCTCTGAGCCTCCCAAGGGGGTAATGGTGGCCTTGGGGAAGAGAGAGGAAGAGGGGCGTGTTTTGGTTTCCCCCTGGCTCTCACGTGTCCTGTGCGATGTCCTGGCAATGGCAGCAGCAGCCAGGGCTCCTGTAAGCAGCCGGGAGGTATTTCTTCCAGAGAGAGGGAGGAAGTGGGGGCCCGGGTTTCCCCTGAGGCACTCAAGCAGATGGTGAGGGTCCCTCCCAGCGGGGTTGAGTGTTGAAAAGTCCCAGTCCAATGGCCGCTCCTGCGAGCAGTAGCTCACCCACAGTAAGGATAAGCAGTGAAGGAAAGCTCAGCAGTAGCAGCGAGTCCTCTGGGTAGCAGGAGTCCAGCACCAAACACCACAACCGTCTGCCCTCCGAGCCGGGAAAAAACGCCCCTTCCCCCAACTAAGAGTGCCGAAACCACACCGCTTCCCCCTTCCCCCACAGAACCATTCCAATGGAAATGCCAAGACACCTAGCCACGTCTTTTGTCTCTTAAGTGCCAGCTATTCATCGTCTCCTGGGCAACAAATGGGGAGAAAATTGCCTGAGAGAAAGAAAAAAAAACCAAAACAAAACCTAACCCCCAACAGTTGCTTTTTCACGTTTATCAATTCATGCACACTTTAAAATCCTAAAAATATGCAGTAATGAGAAATAGAGAGATGATATGCGGTTCTTACAACTTTTTTAAGTCCTTCCTTGTTACTTGAGAAATAATTACTTTAAAACATTATACCTAAGGATTTCTTTTATTCAACTATATTAGTTGAATTTTCATTGTGAACATTTGGAACTAACTGTACTGTATTCCTATTCTCACGCATGGTAGAGTTGATCTTAGTGCTTCTATTGGTATTTCAGTCTACTGAAGAATTCACTGCAAATTCTTCTGCTTAGTAAACATAATAAGATAAAGCAAACAAATTTGATCTTGTCACACTGATTCTCAATAGTATGTTGTATGAAGCAATCTGTTTTAAAATCATATTTCATGTGGTTTTCAGGGCATTGGCCCTTAACTGCGATGCCTCATTGGATGACAAAATTGGAGCAGAGTCTAAGAATTGGAGAGCTGGTAAGCCAGTCCGAGTAGTACGCAGTTCAAAAGGACGACGAATCAGCAAATATGCCCCAGAGGAAGGCAACAGATATGATGGCATTTACAAGGTATTGTGGTTTTTGCTGTATATATAGCATTATATTTTTCTTAGGATGTTTATTAAGAGGCTTTTGTGTTACATAGCAAACTCTTCATTATGGCTTTTGAAGGAATAATTATTTTGTTACAGTGAGGATGGTTTAGACTACTTCATTCTGTAGTGAAATTAAATGGAAGTATTCCCTTCCAACTGTGGCACTGAAATATTGCACAGCAGTTCACACAGATGTATGTGAAGAAAGGGATGCACACACTGCCAGTTACCAGTGCTGCCTGCTCTGCTTGCTCACAGGCTTAGGCTGCATCCCCGATGATCACCCCAACTAGCTGTTGGCTGCACAAACCTAACTGGCAGTTTGATGTCTCCAGGGAATTAGAAGGGCTTTTTAGGTAATATTTTGGGATTGTTGGAAGCATGATGATAGAGACCTGGCAAGGGCTGTGCTCTGCAGCAGCTGGGAACCCATTGTCAGGAAAATTAATCCACAAACACCAGAGGTTTATGTCCAAAAAGGAGACAGAGGAGTCCTGTAACTTTCTTGAAATAAAGGGAAAGGACATGGAGCATTTCCCATGGGGTCTCTCAAATTGTTAGAGGATGCAGCCTCCTTTTTATCCTAACTTCCCAGCTGCATTTCCCTCTCCCTACTGGCTGAAGTACTTGAGAGGTACAGACTCTCCAAATCACCTAATACAGACTTCCTTCAAATGTATACCCCCTCTTTTTCTTTTCCTATGGAATTTATGATTCTTCCCATTGCTTCTTTCACTTCTCAGTATTTGTCTTTACCTATCAGCACACCCACGGTTTGTAAAGACAAAT
>VZRF01015285.1:13880-28070 GCA_013396875.1 Vireo altiloquus | reverse complement strand
CGCAACTTTCCACACTACCACAGATCCTGTCTTTGAAACTAAAGCAGACAATTGAGAGAATCTCAGTTTAACAAAAAGAAAGGTAAAGTCTTGGTTCAAGATGCAGGCCATGATGAATTCTGCATGGTTCGTTCCATGTAGGTTGAACAATACTGCTGAACCACGGTATTTCAGAAACACAACACAAGGATGTGTTTTACATCTTTAGGTGTATTATATTTTTCCTAAAACTTCCCCTGTTTTCATCCCTCAGAAGCTCTGCATGTAAGAGCATTCAGAAAGAGAGATCTCAGCCAGATCTGTGATTATTTGAAATAAAGAATGCCTTTAGGAGACATTCCTTTTGTCAGCAGCCTATTGGGTTCAGGGAAACTCAGAAGTCCCATTGAGAAAGCTCACATACCATAAACATTTTGTTGCTTCCTTCTCCAGGCTGATCAGGAAGGGATGAAGGAATGCCAGCTGCATGCACTCCTCTGGTGTCTTGTACTTGTGCACTGAATGGGGACATTCCATTACACAAGAAAAAGGTGTTACTAGAGCAGACCAGTAGGCACTGGGAATCCTGGATTCAGCTCTCCGTTCTGGATTGGCTCATATTGTGACTTGAATTGAAAAGTTTGGTCTGCAGGGATAGTGATGATATGCTTGCTCTTTTCCACTATTATTAACTTGCTATCACTAACAAAAGAAAGAGGGCAAATTACAATCAAGATTTAACATGTAACAGACGTTTCATTTACTTTTACAGACAATAGCATAGAGTAGTTTCCTCCATCCTCTCCTCCCATTTTGACTCCCTTTCTGGTCTTAAATTGGATTCCAAAGGTCGTCTCTCACTTTTAAAATAATTTCCCTCACTGCAGTTCTACAAGATACTCATCTTAAGTAGAGTGTTTCTTCTTTCTTGCTACCTGTGTGAAAGAACTTTCTCAGTCTTGTCTCTTTACTTGAGCAATTTGCCCTTTGCCTGAGAAATCCATAAACATTGAATGGACCTAAAAAAGTGATTCAGAACATCTTAAAATGCTGATTAATTGAAGAGGTTTGAACTTACATATTCTGCAAACACAGTTGAAACCTTGTGTGATGAGGGGGTGTAAGAGGAAATAAAAATGTTAAAAATAAAAATAACTAAATAATAACTTATACCCTATAAGGCAGTCCAGAATAAGAAATTGCTTTAAAGAGAATACTACACTTATTGGCAGAAAGAGGAAACACAATGTACCAGCATGAGAAAAGCCTGATGTTTCTTCAATTTGCACTTGCTGCTCATTTAACTAGAATTTGATCATACAGATTATGCTACTGGTTCTCAGTAAGACACAAAAAAAAAGTCTAGGTAGTGTCTGAAATCACTAACATTTAAGAACACAGGTAACTACACATAATTGCAACATAAGAAAATGAAAATGTGAAAAAAATAGTTTGAAATTGTACAGCCTTGGCCATAATTAATGCCACTAAATAGAAAATTTGATCTCTGTTACTAGCACCACAAGTTGAAAAAATTTTCTCGCAGAAAAAATTACAAGGAAGTAAAGAGGGAAGATGCAACGTGGAACAACCCTGGTATGTTCCTGGTAGTCTGCATCTTATCTGGAAAGAGGTTTTTACAGAAGTAATAGACGTTTCAGGACAAAATACAAGACTATATAGAATACAACTACAGAAAATTACCTTTCACTTGCTTCCTTGTCACTACTGTTTTTGAGCTGCATAGCCTTTTTCTGATTGAATTGGGCAATATATGACTTACATATGAAAATTCAATTATATTTATCTTATGGATGCTGGGGTTTGGCTTGTATCTAAATTTTCTTAACTTCTCTAAAATCTTTGTCTTAATATCAGCCTCCAGAATTTCGTTCTACTGGGCAATTAGGTATTTCCGGAAGGAAAAAAAAAATTATTCTGTCATTTATAAATATGACAATTATTTGTCTATAACTCAGTTCTTCTTCTGATATTAATAATCAAGCCATCTCAGATATCCCATCAAATGGGAGCATCCTTGTGGAGAATACAAAACTTTTAAAAATGCCCTTTCAAACTTTCATCTAATCTGAAAGAAAAACAAATCTGTGACCATTTCAAAAAGATAAGGTTATAAGAACACTCATAAATAAAAATAAATAGACAGATTGCTTCTACATTATGGAAAGAAGAGTGAAAATAAAATAATTTCAAACTCCTTTTGCTTCATTAAATCTGAAGACAGAAATGTTAAAAAATTTGCTTGGAAATGTTATTTACCAGTAGACTACACCAGATTCCTTTTGTTACTCTTTAATGACAATATTTCCTTTAAGAATCACAGACAAAAAAAGTATTTTTGTATTAGATTTTTCTCTTTTTTTTCCTTTTTTGAAATAATTCTTTTCAGGAAAAGGAAGATGTTTCAACAACATCTGCTCATACAGTTTCTGAGCTGACATTCTTAAGTACTTTGTAGGCTCGGGTTCATATCCTTGCCTTGTTTGTTGGACAGGTTGTACTTAGCATCATGGTTCAGCCATTTATAACACTGGGATAGAAGTGCTCTGCTGTTTTGCAGATTTCTCAACCCTGCAGGACTGCAGTGTCCTCCTATGCTAACAACAGCAGCCAGACACCTGCCTCCTGTAAGGTGCTTCAAGATGCTGGAGGTTTCCTAGTTACGTATGCAGCACAGGAATTTCTTAGCCTGGTGTGCTAGAGAGGAAGCCAGCTCTGTGCCTCTCATTTCCCTGGGAAGGGAAAATGGGGCACAGTAAAGCTGGGTGACCACGCATGCTGCCCTGTAAGACCTACATAGCACAAACAAAACTTTCTTGTTTTGCTGGCTTCATCCATAGATCATTACATGCATCAGAGCCAAGACGTAATTAGGAGGCAGCGTCTCAGTGCTTGGGGAACTCTGGGCTTTTCACACTCTATATTTTTCACAGCTGAAAACAACAGATTAGTATCAGTCAGCAGAGAGCTGAATGTTCCAGAAATACACTTGTTTCAAACACTTACAGTAGATGAGTCATACGCAAGCTGACAGAATGGTCTGCTCCAAGATCTGTCCCTCCACTCTTGCCACTGCTTGCTATTTACATTATTTTCCCATTTATGGAATCATTCTGTTAGCCATCCTCGAGGTACTTTCATTATGAACAAATATTAAAACCACATCATCACAGAATGGTTGAGATTGGAAGGAATCTCTGGATGTCTGCTGGATCACCACCTTGCTCAGGCAGGACTGCTTGGTCTTGGATGTTTTTGTCCATGGCCAATTGCCCAGGACCATGTGCAGAGGACTTTTGAATAACTTCAAATAAATGGGCACAAAAATATGTAGACTTTATAGTACATAGTAGTAGAACATTGGGGTTCTGAAAGACACAGGAAGGAACAAGCTGATTTCTTTTATATGGGTATAACACCATATGTGTCTGTCTGTGCATGGAAAAGGTACTGATGAATTGTAAAAAATGTAAGGCACCTAAGCAGTTAATGAAGCAATCAAACTACCTCCTCTGGAAAACTTACAAACTGATAAGAGAATGGTGTGATCTCTGTCAGCTTTGGCTAGAACAGAGGACATGTGGCACCCACAAAAGAATCAGGCTTATAGGTGAAGAACCTATAAGTAAAGGTAAAGGAAAGGAGGCAAAGCAGTAAACTATCAATTAGCACACAGAATAGGCCTTCTTGGCCTAAATATATATATTTGAACATGTTTTATGCCAAATTAATCAATTTCAGATTACAATAGAAATAAAAATGTAAAAAACGTAATCATAATTTGTTGTAATTTATATAAATTTTTAATTATATCTGAAGTGTGTAATGAGTAGAAGAAATTTTGTGGTGATAAAGTCAGAGCGTTGAGTCAAGCTTGATTCTTACAAACAAGTTTCAAAAGTTTTTTCTGTGCAAAGAGCATTTTCTGTTCTCTCAGTGGTCAAATACATTCATTTCAGACCTTGATAAAAAGGTTTTAAACTCTTACTGAAATAAGAAAACAAGTAATAACAAAAAAATTACAAAATAGTAGTTCTGTGTTCAATAATATCATTCTTATTTTCTCTTTCCCTTTCTCGCTCTTTTTAAATCCCAGATCATATAAGCTTTTTAATTCAGTCTGATCAATATAATACATGAGCTTGTCTTTTGTCTACTTTTTTGGCAGCAACAAAGAATTACTGTAATGAAATAATTTCTGGCTGGCATGGTGCCCAGGAAACTTGAGGAACCATTGTGACTGGTTTACGTTCATTCCTCACAACACCCATTTGAGTACAAAGCTCTGGGATGATAATTTATTTCTCCTGAAGTTTTATGATATTTCAATGGCCTGAAATACCCTACTTGATGGCTACTTGCATCATTATGAGTCTGCCATAAATGATGCAAATTGCCATAAAACATGGGGAAAGCCCTACATCACATTTTTATCTAGATTTGTCACTGATGACATTTGGGTTTGTTCAGGGTAATTCTATTCATTTAGTTACAGAAAAACACCCTTGTCTTACCAGGCATTTCTAGACAAGACATTTGAGGTTTCTGCTCCCTATTAAATGGGACAAAGAAACAGAATTTTTTTCCGGCACACTGAGCATCAGCTCAGGAGTAAAAAAAACTCCAGATGGATTCTGATGTTGCATTCTAAGCTAAAGAGAAGCACCTACAGTTTTTTGGGGCTTTTTCCCTTGCTGTGGAGCCCCCATTACAGCCAGATTAACAACCCTAATCCCTATTCCTATTACTACTACTACACCTTTAGGAAAGGGACTTGCTCTGTCTAAATCTTGCTACAGAAGATTGCCTGTCTCATTTACTGCCTAACTGTCAGAATTTGAAATATCAAGCATATGAAAAGCTTTGAAGGAAAATACAGAAAAGGTGTAAACAGCAACTACATTTCTGTTTGGTGATATGCTCTCTGTGAGGAAAGACAGGCTGCCCCATGGATGTAGGATGTCTTCTCAGCTGTCACATTTATGGAGGGCACAGTTAATGCTCATTTTTGTTTTCATGAAACTCTGTTAGTAATCATTTTCATACTAACCATAACTAACTCTGTTAATAATAGTTAATGTGGCTAAGTGTACCCAGTAGCTGATCTCATGTTCAGATTTAAGACAACAGTTGATGCAATATGAATGCCATTGCCTGAGAGCATCCCCGGTAAAACTGGTAAGTAAACTGGAACATGGGTAACTAGTACAGCACCAGTAACATAACCACCCCTTACAAGGAGAAATGCTAATTAGCAAATGGCACAAATATTCTGACTTACAACAGGAAAGTTAAACAACCTCATGATGACATTTTCATCTAAACTGAATACTATCCATACCAGTAGAGCTCTGACATTCTGAGCTACACACACTGGTGTGAACCTGCAGTAATGTCCTTGAAATCAACAGGATAGTCCAGGGTTTATGACAGTATAGAGGAGATAAGGATCTGTCCCAGTGTTTTGGCAGAAGCTCTAAATATCTCCTCTGAAACAATGCCTGGACATCAAAAACAAATCTCAGGAAAAGATACAAAATTGAAAGCTTGTTCCAATTCTCAAGTGTATGTAGTTGTTTTAGGGCATCCAAGTAATTTACTAGCTTTCTTATTTTATCTTCAGACATAAAAATTGTTTGGACACATTTGCAAGATTAATATACTTCTGTTTAACTTCATTCTCAAAACTGCCTGTAAATTGCAGTCTGAATAACTTTGCAGTTCAGTTACAGTGATGTAATTAAAGTAGTATCCAATGAAAGTGTTATTAAATTAAAAAAAAGGTACTGAGCTAATAATGATTATCAGAGCGTAAATCTGTCTAGATGTCTCATCAGTGGTTCTCTCTATTCTTTGCCTGATAATATCCTATTGTGAGATTGCAGTAGACCACCTAAGCATATTTCTTCTTCACTATTAATAGTGTTGTTGACATCCCATTGAGAAGTAGTTATGTTCAGTTCTGTAGGTTGCCAACTAACTTGCCAAAAAGTCTAATTTTGTGTGTCTTCATCCCTACTCATTGTACTGATTTGAGCTGTATTTTGTTAAAATCCCTGACTGTTAAACCAATGTTAGTTTCAGTTTTACGTCTTAGTGAATGCAACAAATTTGGTTTTTGCCAAGAAATGTGATGCTTGCATTTAAGCCTGCAGGCCAAGTCACCATGAAACATAATAATAGTAGTAGAATAAACAGAAAAATCATGACCCATCACCAGACTGACAAAGAGAATCAGAGACCTCCCATTTCCCAACAGAAAACTCATTCAATAATCCTTAAAGGACAAATATTGGTAGTTGTGTCCTTGCATCTTGTGTATGCAAATCCACTGGCACATACATAGGTTGTAAAATGCCGATTACAGATTTGTAATCATTCATTAAGTTTGATCTCCCTGAACATCAGCTGTACTGAATTAATTCTGTCTAGTAAGTAATTACTAGAGGGAACACAGTTTCTTCCTTCATCTAAGGAAGAAACACTATGTTTTTAAGTCTTCTTCTTACAAATATGATGACATTTCCAGAAAGCATTTCAATGAGGGAGACCAGGTGAACTGCTGAAAGCAATGGCACTCATTTAATTACTGTGAACATTGAATAATGTAAATGTAGCAGTGAGTAGGAGTCCTCGCATTGCTTAAATATTCTGTGACAAACATAATCAGAACCGAGAGAGACAGACACAATTCCTTCTTTTTCTTTGAATATTTTCTTCCAAAATATCTTTAGCACTGACAATAATATTCAAGGAAATGTAGCGAAGGAAATATTTTTTTCAGTAGCAGTAATAGAAACATAAACGGGAAAATGCTGAAATGTTGTCCTACACTCTAGCTCCAAGATATATGTTAACTTCATTTATGTATCCTCTTTCTATTTCATAGCTTCTTCAGGAGAGAACTGCTTGCAAAGCAGCATTATGAAATTAGGAAAAGGCTCCAGTCATCATCAGCCCTTCTGAAGGCTTAGAAAGGATACCCAGGGTAGAGTGTCCTATTCAGAAAGTGTAAAAATTTCCCATTTGGAACACAAACTTTGTCCATGTGAAAGACAGAAAGCAAGCTAGAGAACAAGCCATTTAAGATTAATTTACCTTTTTCTCATTATAACATTATCAGAGGGACTTCTAAAATGAAAAGTCCTGTGATATCTTCCTTGAGAAAACTGAAAGGAGGTGCAAAGGAACCAAATTCAATTTAGAAATGTGCCTCTGGAATCCAACTTGAGTTAGAACCTCTGGGGACTGAGTCATGTCCCAACAGTGTCAAGAGAGAACCTGACACAGTGTGGAACTAGAAGTGAAGTCATCAACAGGAGCTGTGAAGCAGAATCCAATTTATAGCTAAGGCACAAATATGTTACAGATCATTTCTGGCTTCTCTTGAGGAAGTTTCCAGAAGGGTAGCATGATAGATCTTCTCTGATTTGCCCAGAGCAAAATGGATTTGCCTAACGCTGAAGTACTACGCATAAGGACAAGGTGGTAAAAATGCAATAGCAATGTATACAAGCTTCTTTCTTTATGCATGATAAATATTCAGACATGGCTCTCAGATGAGTGGAATATGACAACAGCTTCTGCAGTGGGTTGCTTCTACAAACATTGTAGATGTTCCATCATCAAGACAAAACTCCTCTTTATAATATTCAAATAACAAAAAAAACCCCATACACTGGCATTAGAAAAAAGAAACATCCATCCAGAATAAAGAATATATGCTGTTTATATGTTGCTGCCAAAGTTAAGAACTTTTTTATTGCTGTTCAAAAGAGCAGTGGTGCAATCAAATAATATGAAATGTATTTCAAGGACCCAGGCATCACTTGTTTTACATGTTTTCTGATTGCTGTGATCTCTGAAGAAAATCATAGATTTACAGAATCGTAGAAGGCTTGAGTTAATAGGGAACCTAGAGGCCAGCTAGCTCCAGCCCCTTTGCCAAGGGTAGGGACATCTTTCAGTAGATCTGGTTGCTCAAAGCACCATCCAGCCTGGCCCTGAACCCTTCCAGAAATGGGGCAGACACAGCTTTCTCTGGCCAACTTGTTCCTGTGCCTCACCACCCTTAACATTGAAGAAGTTTTTCCTAATCTGTTCTCTAAACCTACTCACTTTCAATTTGAAGTAATTCCCTCCTGTCCTGTCACTACAAGTCTTTGGAAAACATCTCTATCAATTTTTCCTGCATACTCCCTTCAGGTAATGGAAGGCCTCAACTAGGTCACCCTGAAGCCTAATCAGAATAATGGTGCTCTTAAAAATCAGGCAAATGTAGGATATTTGTTGGAGATAAGGTAAGGTAAAATCCCAAAATTACTTGTGAGTCTGATCTGCTTAGCAAGTAAGTGCTCTGTGAAAACATCTGTCTATATTTTGCATCACACCAATTACCTTATTTCTGATTAATGAGCAATAAATAAATATAAAGCTATAAAACATCACATTCACAACTGTAATAGTAATTCTAGGAATGAATCCATATATTAATAGTAAATTACTGCCTCTTTCTTCAATTCTTTTCCCAGAACAAATGAAAAGCATCCTGAATGCAGGAAAGAGCTACAAGAAACAGGGTAAAAGATACTTGAAAGTAAGGCTTAGAGAGCTGCTCGGAGGAAAAAGCCTTTTCTGATGCTTGTTGTTCCTTTGGTTTTCTTTAGCTGACTGAAGACGAGACAGCCAGAAAGAATAAAAGACTTAGGAGAGTGGGGAAATTGTCAGTGCAAGTCAGGGGGAGGGGTGTGTGTGCGTATGTGTGTGTGTGTTTGTAATAATTGAGGCTCCATTCCAGTCAGCAGAAACTGAATTTAACCTAAACTTTGAGTATCAGATGACCGTCATAATGATTCCTGCTGCCACTCTGCTCTCCATGGTAAAGTATGCAAAGCATCTGCAGCCGAGCTGAAATTAGCCCTATCCTGATGTTCCTCTCTAAATGTTTCCCCGTTATCTCCCTCTTGTCTTGATAGCTAATATAGTTCCTACAGCTGCTATATCATATTAGGTCAGAGCAATGAAAACGAATGCCATTTTCTTGATGGCTTATGCAGAATTGTCTCACTAGCCTCTTTCTTTCTCTCCTATTCTTTCTGCCCCTCATACTGAATATATTGGGGTCCTGGCGAGCTGCCATTCTACTGCACATTAGAAATGGTAGAGTTTTCCTCTATCTGATTCTCTAAAATGAGTTCACGAAAAGGTGCAGACCCAGCACATTTGTGGTTTTTCCTATAAATTACTTTAACACTGTGTCCAATCATATATATAATTTCAGATTTTCAATTTCAACTCGCTGCTGTGTCAGCACAGACTCCACTGATATGTCTAACGTATTTAGCTTAAAATGAAACGGATGGCATTTCATTACCAGGAAGATAATATTTTTGAATATGTTTGCTGCATGGCAGGATCCATCATTATTCTGCCATTTTATGTTCAGAGTGTGTAATAGCTTTTTAATGCTTTGATGTATTTTATTTATATATGTAATATTTTTCTAATATCATGGGGTGGTTTAACTCATTGAACACATTATACAGTCTTAATTGAATGCTTTTAAATATTAGTTAGGGAGGAAAAGCTTAACAAATTGCCAATATTTTGTTTGAAATTTAATAGACAGTAGTTGAAACACCAAAAAACCCATCTCATTCTCACTCCTTCACACTGCTCCTCAGCTCCCTCTGACACTCAAAACACTTTGAAAGAAAATAAAAGGGAAAGAAAATCCCACAGTCCCCTGAGACGCTCAAGCTGTCAGCATGAAGGTAAGTAATGCAGGAAAACTTGAACGTGCCCAACTGTGAATGACAGAAGCCCTCTTATTGGAAGAAGCTTCTGACAGGCCTGAAATCCTTAATACCTGGTTTCTCAGTCCTTTGACCAAAGTCATGGAATTTTAAAACTACTAAGAATTTCTTCAAAGTTGATTGTGGTGGGTTTGGGGCTTTTTTGCTTGCAAGGAGAAGATGCTACTTATGTACATTAGCATAATACCACAGCTTAAATCTGCCCCAAGAGAACTGGTAAGTATTAAAGGGTATTTCTTGATATTAGCAGCAAATGTTAAACTAAGCCATGCTAACTGCTTCTTGCACTGGATTACTCTTGTATGTGTGCTTGGGATTGCCCTGACCTTGCACTTGACCTCACTGAACTTCATGAGTTTCACATAGGTCCCCCTCTCAAGCCTGTCACAGTCCCACTGGATGCCATCCCTTTCCCCCACGATGTTGACTACACCACACAGCTTGGTGTTGTTGGCACAGCTGCTGAGGGTGCACTCCCATCCCACTGTCCCTGTCACCAGCAAAGCTGTCAAACAGCACCAGTCCCAATGTCCCTGAGGACACCAATTGTCACTGCTCTCCACTTGGACATCGAGCCACTGACCACAACTCTGAGTGCGACCATCCAGCCAATTCCTTACCCAACAAGTGGTCCACGAGTCAAATCCATGTTTTTCCAGTTTAGAGATAAAGAAGCTGTGTGGGCAATTGTAAAATGCTTTGCATAAGTCCAAGTAAATTGTGTCAATTGCTTTTTCCTTATCCACCAACACTGTAACCCCACCATAGAGGGCCGACACGTTTGTCAGGCACAATTTACTCTTAGTGAAGGGTCAACTGTCAGTGAGCACCTCCTTATTTTTCATGTGCCTAAGCACAGTTGCCAGGAGGATATGATTCATGATCTTGCTGGGCACAGAAGTGAGACTGACCAGCCTGTGTATCCTGAGGCTCTTTTTTTCTTTTCTTGAGAATGGGGGTTACCTACCCCATTTTCCAGTCAGTGCAAACTTCTCCAGAAAGGTGATGTTAGATGAACTATGACCTTCTACATCCAATTTTTGCATTGTCGTGTTCCTTTGCTTTTAAAAGAAGCTTTAGTGACTCATTTTTACAATAGTTCTATTTGTTCACAGAAAAATCTCCTTCCCCAAATGGCCAGTTTAATATTGCAGAAAGCATCACTTTCTCTAAGGTATTTCAGGTGCACTTTTCAGAAAGGAGGAAATGCATTGCTATCCTTCTTTGAGCAGGGGCAAGGTACAAATAAGTCAAAGTCAACCTTTACTTAAACTTCACAGGATTTTGTGTTTGTCATGAGTACCACGTGTCTTTTAGTCCAATTGAAAATGGCTGTGTGTTTCTGGAAATCAGGTTACTCCTTTAGATGTCTAAATATGGAGCCAGGGATCTGTCTCTGCATTTTGCAGCCACTCCAAGACACCGAGTCATCAGGGGTAGTTAGGTATCTAAGATGTGTTGAAGAATGAAAGCATTTGAGATCCAAATATTTTGCAAGATCTAGTTTTGGGTATGAGATGGTTAGGAACAGACATCAAGAGACAGCATTTAATTTCATCTTATTTTACTGCTTGCTGTGACAGGCAGAATAACAAATTTGTATTTAGGAAAAGTAGCATTTTAATATGGACTAACTGATGTTAAATAACTAGCAGAACTGCTTAAGATGGGGGCTAGAGAAAAAAAATAATTTAACAATGCATAATTAATAACTCACAAAAGGAAAAGGCTGAAAATTATAGTAACACATTGTTTGTTGGTCTAGTGGGAATTTGTGCTGAAAAATGAGAATCTCAAAGGAGCTTTATGCTTCTCAGCAAAAGTTATTGGAAAATAAAACACATTCTATGTAAGTCCCTTTTATTTATTGTTGGGGTTTAGTTTCTTCTTTTAAGTTTTTCCCTGTGTGACAGACTACAACAATAATTCATATCTAAAATATAGCAGATAACTTCATAAGATCTCCTTCTCATATCTTCTTGAATAGTTGGATTATCAAGATAATAGGTAAAACCCTCTTTCTTCACCAATCACAACGTGCTTTCCCTTTACTGTTTTATGCAGGCTACTTCATCATCCAGTACAACTCTGTGAAACTGATTCCTGAAGGAAATTGTCAACATACAGATCTCCACATATGTACTAGCAAACAGATCCAGAGAAGTTAGTGTGAAAACACACATATTAATCACATGCATACATTTCTCCAACTATTATTCCAGAATGTCCTGCTGATTGTGCTTTGCAATTATGTTCTGCCTGAAGATCACACACCAGCTGCAATGACAATGTTAGTGCCAAAATATTACAGCAGAAGTTTCCAGGTTTGCTAGGTTAGCATACATTAGTCATAGAATCGTAGAGTCATAAAACCACAGAATGCTGGAAAAGACCTCTATGGTCATCATATCCAGCCATTAACCCAGCACTGCCAAGCTCACCACTAAACCATGTCCCCAAGTGCCACATCTGCCTGTCTTCTAAATACCTCCAGGGGTGGTAACTCCACCACTTCCCTGGGTAGACTGTTACAGTGCTTGGCAACCTTTTTGGTAAATAACTTCTTAATATCCAATCTAAACCTCTCCTGACACAACTTGAGACTGTTTCCACAAGTGTTATCCCTTGTTATGTGGGAGACTGACCACCAACTGACTATTTTCAGGTAGGGAGTTCTGGGGAGTCATAAGGTCTCCCCAAGCCTCCTTTGCTCCAGGTTAAATACCCACATCTTCCTCAGCCACTCCTCATAGGACTTGCACTCTAGAAGCTTCACCATCTCCTTTGCCCTTTGCTGGACATGCTCCAGCAACTTAGTGTCTGTCCTGTAGTGAGTGACAGGCCCAAAACTGGATGTGGGATTTGAGGTGCGGCCTCACCAGTGCCGAGTACAGGGGCATAATCCCTTCCCTAGTCCTGCTGGCCACACTGTTGCTGATATTAGCCAGGGTGTCATTTGCTTTCTAGGCCACCTGGGCACGCTGCTGGCTCATATTCATCTCTCTGGAAAATACCTCAGATCCTTATCAGCTGGGCAACCTTCCAGCCTAGCATTGCATGCAGTTGTTGGGAGCAATGGGGACCAAGTCAAAGCCTCTTGTACAGTTAAGGTCTGAAAGATGACAGGTGACTGATTCTCTAGTCACGATCCATTCTGCTTAGTAAATTTGGAAGGTAGTTCAAATATTTCAAAGGCCAAGATGTTAATTTCAAAACCATTGGGTAGTTGAATTTGAGTGCAGCTGTGGGGGGGTTTTAATGCCTGGTGTGCATTTTAAAAAAAACCTCAGGCTGTCAGATCTTTGACTTGTACCTCAGTTTCTCCATTGCAAATTAATGGTAAAATTGTTAATGCACTGGAATTGTGGGTCACACATACTCAAAGATAAGTTAACTTGGCACCCTTCAAGTCAATTAACCCCACAGCACATCAATCTCCGAACATAAGGCAATGGCTCCTTGAAGTAACTCAGCCCTGAAAGTGGATGTATTCAACTACATGTATCTTTGTTTAGAAGCTATCCTCAATTAGAAGTTACTCTCCTTTAGTAAACTGTACCATTACCCTGCAAGTCTCCAGGGAAACTAATTAAACTTCATAGATGCTGCACTCCATTTAAAGTTGTAGAGAAAAATAATTGAATATTGTAGGAACTCTGGACTTGAAATAAATATATATATGGCAAACACAGATCAATCCACACATCCCCAGTTATTCCAAAGTAATTTTAACCCTTCCATAGGATGTTGCTCTAGGTACTCTTAATCTATAC
Organism: Vireo altiloquus; assembly: GCA_013396875.1. Classification (NCBI taxonomy): domain Eukaryota; kingdom Metazoa; phylum Chordata; class Aves; order Passeriformes; family Vireonidae; genus Vireo; species Vireo altiloquus. The sequence goes on along the minus strand of VZRF01015285.1, from coordinate 14,482 downwards.
TAGTGCCGGAAGAACTGCAAATACAAATCCCACAAATCTATTGCAAAATATCTGACATTTCTCTCATCCTTTAAATTGGAACATCATATAAAAGCAAAATTTTAAGTTGACTCGTGGAAAGGCAACATGCTAATCTAATAAAATACAGCCACCGTTATTTACTTTTAATATTTTGTTGAGCATATAGTTTGTTCCACATTCTGAAAGGAATTCAGTAGGAATTACAGCCTTCAAAATCTTGGATGCTCTGTGTCCATACATCAGAAGGAGGTTTTTTATTTGACCTACATTTATGTATCTACGGTGAGAGCCATCCTTAAAAACTTAGGAGATATAGGATTCAACCTCACATTGAATAAAGAGCATGTTTTCAAGGGGTTTTTTTGGAAAGACCACAGAGTGACAATTAAGCATGTTGGTAGAGCATTCTGATATAATTAGTGCCATACATTCTTGGTTTTAATTCCAGGACTAGACGAGCTGCGTTAGTGAGAACACACAGAGTAATAAATTGATTTGCCAAAACATTACTTCCAGGCATTGAGTTCCTGAATGTATCATGTGCTTTCATTATGGCCATGAAATGGGAAGGGGAGGGGAGG
>VZRF01015285.1:0-13571 GCA_013396875.1 Vireo altiloquus | reverse complement strand
TTTAGTTTAAAAAAAAAAATTAAACATAAGGGTTATTGCATTCCATTCTGCAATGTAGTTATACATAGGTGTTCAGTGTCAGCATCAACCCTTTGCATAAATCTTAACACAGCATTTGAAATTTCATGATCCTTCCCAACAGGCTAACCAGGTATTAGCCACACTGACAAGAAATACCTTCCTGGAAAGTAAAATGCAGATTTGTTAAGAAGTATGTGCTTCCAGGTGCCCCTTCTAAAAGGTTGAAGCAGAAAAGAGGAGTAATTCAAGGAGATCCAAGCAGGAATGGTATAGGACAACCACAAGCATTGCATTTAAAAAACGTAGAACAAAATAATAACATAGGAACCAGGATTATATCAAGAGGCCTATTTTGTATTTTTCAAGCTACTGAACTGATCACAGTGCTGGAATTCTTTGGTCAGTTTCATCAAAATAAGTTTAAGCAATAAATGTGTTTTCATCAATCTGCTTATATATTAGCTTGCCAAGGAGCAAGTTGTGCAGTAATACATTCTCCCCATCTTTTTTCGTGAAGCTGCTGCCAATCACTTGTTGTTTTCACAAAACTTTGCAGTCTGGGATGAACTGAACTAACTCAAGTCTTCCAAATTTCATAACATAGTATTTGACTGATTAACCATGACTGAAAGAATTCCCATTGACCATGCTCTAAGCCATTTCCCTTCCAGATAACTATGAAAACAAACATACTATTCTTATCAAATGTACGCGCTGATTACTGACTTGTATGATAAAGAGCAGATAAAAATCAACCAGCAGAAATTTCCCATATTTATAAGAATATCTTAATTTTTGATTGGACTTTTAAACGTGGAATGAAATTAGACAAACTCTATACACGGTTTTAGGCTTACAACTCAATACTTCTTTATTACACTTTAACCCATAGATGAGATACTGGTATCCAAACCATTGAACGTTCTGCTACTCTGATGCTAAGAAATAAGTGGATTAAGTCTACCCGTAACCATCCCGAAACAAATTTTTCAGGGACAGCCTCAGCTGTTAAACAAACTCCCATAACAACTAAAGGACATCCCAAATTTCTGTGTTTTCAAGTCTAAGTGAAAAACACATTTAGTCTGCCTTCTTCCACATAAGTGTAAAGCTGAATGCATTTTAACAAAACAAATGAACAAACAAAACTACGCTGCCCTAATGGTTCTCATCCTAGAGGGAAAGAGACCAAAGAGAAAGAACTGGACTCTTAAATTCTGCTGTTAAATTAAATTATATAATATAGTCTAAAATATTCCACAGTGAAACATGGGGTTTGGAGAATAAAATGTAACTATGTCCATAGCATCTTTATTTGACATTTATCCATTAATATAAAGACGGATATACTCCAAGGACACTCTGAGACATGGAGGCTTGAATACAATTCATAAAAAATACCTTTACACTTCTAAAACTGTGCCAAGAAACCCAAAAAAGGTGAATCTTCCAGGTTTGAGATCTCTTTACATTGTACCAATACTAAGATAACTCCTTCAGCAGATGTGTGAAACTCCTAACTCTTTTAACTAAGTTAGGAGTTAAACAAAAGTTAGTTGGTCCCAATGCATTAAACCATGAATAAGTCTGAAAAATTGCCTTTAAAATAAACCCTTGAGCGTTATCTTTATGATGAGCCATAGAAGCAGTGCATGATTTTATTTTATCACTGTTCTATAAGAGACAAAGTGCAAGTCCCTCATGAGAAATTACTGTATTGTTGCAAAGTTTGTAATTTAGTCATTCATGGATTTGCTATAAAAATTGTGTCTTTTTTAGCTGTTTTTAATCCTGAATTATATGTGTGGAAGTCTCTAAATTTGAAATTATCTCAGCCAGTGATCATTTTTTGTCCTGACTTATTCATCCCAGCTATTACAAAAGATGGAACCATCACATCTCCTGCTTGAATGCACTGCTGGATCTGCTTAAGTAGTGCCAGGTATGCCCTAACTCCAGAGCGCACTGCTGTGCACCTGTGTGGCAATATATCAACAAGAAGTGTTTATTTTCTTTGACAATAGGTCTTGATGCCTTGCTGTCAATCCCCTTGTATTATTCCACAGCACACATTGGTGTTCTTTTAGACTGTACTGGGGACAATACTTCAATTTATCATAATCTGGGTCCATATCCTGCATTTCTCATGAAATATATTCTCTCTACAGTTGGCAAAAATGTTGTGCTTGCTCCTCATGCTCTCAGGTAACACAATATGAATATACAAATTCATTACTTCCTTGTTTGATAATCGCAGCTGAAACAGCAGCGGTCTTGAAAAGCTCTACCTGACTGAAAACACAGCAGTTTCATGCTAAGCAGAATCAAGGGACTTGGGTCACTTGGAAACCTCAGACTAAAAGAATTAAAAATCTTTCTCTGCATGAAGGCACAGACTTGGAGTTCTATTGATAATTTTAAGTTTGCCATTCCATAAGCCCCAGGCTACTTTCAGGGCTGTTTTTTCATCCTCAATCAAAAATTTTCCACAGCCATAAAATATCAAGGACAACAAAAAGAGTTACAAAGATAGGAGTGCAGACTGCTCTGTAAGAATGAATCCAGCACTGCTATCTTCAGAAAACACAAGATCACCAAACTTCCCCACAGTGAGGAACAGTCATAATGGGAACGTAATTCATAACACTTTGTGTTCTTCTCCAGCAAATTTACTCTTGAAAACACTCACATCCTGTCTGTAACTTAGTCTTCTCTCCATGATAAGATGCAGAATCACTTCTAATGTTACCACTTACACCTAACTTTCTGGACAGTTAACCAGGAGTTCTCACTCAGAACTCTGATACATGGCATATGCACAGAGAATAAAAAGTATTGTATGAAGAAGGCTTCAGTCAAAGCTTATGACAAAAGGTCAGATGAAGCACAAGAGAGAGCTGCCCATAATCTTTCAAGATTAATTAATGGTGTAAGGCAACAGAAAGCAAGCCCTTTTATGGGTCAGTGTAGCAGCAGGGAGAACCAGGCAGTCAGAGCAACTTGATGGAATGGTCAGTCACCATGAAGAAGTGGAATAAATGCACATAGATTGTTGTGAGGTTTCATGTTGTGCTTGCTGCACATTTTGAAAAGTTAGGAAGTTAAGAGAGTTATGGAAAAACACATTCACAGAAAGGATTCTCCAGTACTGCAAAAGATGTGTTAGATATTCAGATAAAGTGATGTTGAATCACAGATAGAAAAATTACTGCTAAATGGTTTTATTGATATCCCTTCTTCTGCGCCCTTACTGTGGTTATGCAAAAGAAGGCAGGAGGCATATGGTTTGTAAGTGAAATGAATTGATTTCTCTTTTATAGATTTAGCTAATGTTTACCATCAACTGCTTCTGCACCAAGGCACTTATGGCTGACTTGACCTCATTGGGAAGCTTTTTTTGCATTTGAAGGACTTTTCTGCTATCAACTTCCATATGCTTGCCAGCAATTCATGATAAGATTGTGATAAATGTGTTGCAGAAATTGAAAGCCATGTAAACCTAGATAAATGAGAAGTTTTATTTAGAGTTAATAACCTGTGATAACACTGTATAATTGCACTTTTTCCTCTAGAGTAAATCTGTCCAAGAACAAATGAAAGAAAATAATGACCAAACAACTAAAACTTCTTTCAAAAAACTTTCTCTTTCTGGACACTCTCTATTTCTTGAAGCATGGTCATACCATTATCTGTCATAAAAAAACTGCTGGATGGGGTTTAGCACAATCAGCGCACTTCTTACTGCAGAACCCTTCAGTCATGTACATTGCCACAAATATCCTATTACATTGATTGGTAATTAGCAATTACATCTGAAATAACCTTCTTGTCACATTCCTGTGGAAGAGTAATGCCACTTAGTTCTGGCATTCATCCACTAAGGAAATTCCTTGTAAATTGTGTATGATAACGATCCTCAGCTTACCTGTGTTGACTTTGCTATTTTTCTTTAAGTGCACGTAGGTTTGCTGGAATGTTATCCCCAGTCTGATGGAGAATTTGAAAAACTTAGTCATGTCCTACACAACCCATTAAGAACTAAAACAAGGCGTAGTATTTGACTGAAACATACTTTCTTCATCGTTCTCTAACCACACCAGATGCTTTTTACTGTATCATTTAGGAAGTCTTTTTCAGAGAAAGATCCTTAGTAACCCCTAACAGGTTGTCATCTTCTTTTTCTCTGTAAGCAATCAAGCAACTATAACAATAGTTATTTTCAGAGTAGTGAGAACCTGGGCAAAATGCACCATGTATGAGAGAGAGATGAAAACAGTGACAGCAATAAATTCACAGCCTCGACACTTTTTACCTTTGCTCCATTTGAACATTTTCCAGCAGGAAAGATGTCACTGGGGCTATCCCTGTACAAGACTTTCTTTAACTCACATTAGTTTTCTGAATTTTTTACACCACTGTGCATGAAACACAACTGTGGAGAAAAACGAGAAAGGCAAAGCAAAGCAAGAGAAAAAGAGAGAGAAGGGAAGAAAGAGAGAGAAGGGGAGAAAGGGGGAAGGAAAGAGAGAAATGAAAGAGAGAAAGGAAAGAGAGAGAGAAAGCAAGAGAAAGTAACTTCTTCAGAATGGATAATAACACTATTAAAACTTGAGCCTGAATCTGGCATAGCAAGTGTTCATCCACACACTTTCTGAATCAGAACAGCACCTTCATTTTCAATTTTCCTTTAAACAATGAAGTTCTTTGACTGCCAAGGTTTTGACTATTTTGGAACAGGTCTTCCCCAAAAAATAGACTAAAAACTGAAACAAATTATGTGAGTGATTTTCAGTTGTCTTGGACAGACAACGGAGAGGTGAAAGAGAGTGAGCAGTCTTGGGGAATAACACTGAGGGCTGGTCAGACAGCTGCCAAGTAGCACCGCATTATTAAAATTCTGCAAGGGAGAGAACAAGAGCTAAAGAGCAGTGGAGAGGCCATAGTGTCTTAAGAGACAAGAGATGCCTTTTCAAAACTTAGTCAGAGGTATAGAACGCGTGCCAACATTTTGTGCAACACTGGACAGAAATGCAGGCTTACAACTGACTCTGATGGCAAGGAGACCACCAAGTCTAGAAACGGCACCTCTCTGTCTTTCAAAGTCTGTTGGCATGCAAGTACCAATATTTCTCTTTCACAGCTTGCTTGCAATTTGTAGCTTGCCTAAAATTGTTACAAAAACATGCTTCATTTAATTGAAACCTTGTAGGTCTCCACCTGAAACCAGCTGATCAATATAAAGGAACCTTTCAAAATGTGCCAATGGGAAGGGATTTCTCCAACAATTCAGAATTATGCCTTAGGGGATGTCTTCTTTCCATAGCAGTTGTAGTTTATATGTAGTTTGCTGTCAGACTCTTCATACCAGTGATGGTACTGCCAAGCTTTTTGTTACTTCCAAGACAAAAGTGCCAGCCTCAGGTCATTTGCTTCCAAATGCAGATGATGTTTGTACATCCACCACAAGCTTCAGCACAGCATGGAAGTCCAGCCTGTAACCTCTCGTGCTGGATTCATACTCTCTCGCCTTTATCCTCACCATTGCCCTAAGTAGCAAAAGACTTAATTGCCCCAGGCTGGTGTTCCCAGTTTTTCTGGAGATTCAGCTGCCTGCTTTCTGTTTCCAGACCAGAGGCAACTGAGCAATTCCCTTCAGGCAATCTATATGGTCTAGCAGTTCACTGTGAGCAATGCCTTATTGATTTCTGCCATAGCCTCCATAGCTGACTCAAGGATCAGAGGCTCTGGCAATGGCTAACAAGTTTAAACAATTAGTCCCATTTGTAACTACTTGGTGAAAGGCTTGTCAGTCTCAATGTACCTTGTACTGTAGCTTTTAGTGGATTTCTAATCCCATTCATTTTACCTCAATGACCTCCACAGTTAATGGGGGTTATTGGAAAATTATTTTTTCTTCAAAAGCTTTTCTTTCTCCTCCCTGCTTTTTGTTTTCAGAACATAAAAGCCATTTAGGTTGTGATGTTAAAAAACAGCAGTTCAGGCAATAATCTGTTGCTCTCCAGTGAGAAAATGTGTGTCCTTGTGTACTGTGTGTTGTGTCTGATACCAAAAAATATCTTTATCAATCAGGTGCCAGCAAAATAATTAATTCTGAATAGAAAGGTTTGCTGAGAGCAGTATTATTCTTTTAAATGGTCATATTAAAAATCCTAGCCCTCTTCAAAGTTGAGAACTTCCCATTAGCATAATTTCACCATATTAAAACCTTTATTTTTTCTCTGTCTAACCTTCTCAGAGCAGTAGTTTGCAGTTTTGTCATACGCAGAGTAAAACGACTTCCATGTGAGATTCCTACCACTGAATGGACCCAATTATGCCAATTTTCATAATAATTAGCACTATACACTAGAAGCAGGTCCTATTAACTTTGGCTGTGCTGTTCCCTTAGGTAGCTCTCAAAGGCCACTCCAAAAGTGGTCTGATGTTTACCATCCTTTTCTTTACTGCAGGCCTAACAGACCTTGATATTTCCCTACTCTTCATTGCCTGGAGCAACCTTAGGTCAGAAATATACCTAAAATAATATCTTAGTGAAAATACTGTGCTCACCACTCCTTTATTCTCTGCCAACATTGCAAAGAGATGGTGACTTGCAAGGTTTAAGGGAAGAAGCAAGAAGCTCCACAGAAAACTTACTTAGGTTAAAAATACATCTGTACTTTGTTGCTGTCTAAGAGGTAGTCCCCTCAGGCATCACAGCTTACATTCCATAAAAAGAGACACCTCAGCCACCCTCAGATTCACTAAGAGGACAGCCACCTGGCTGAAGCTGCCACAGCTGAGACTTGACCACTGCAGTGGTTAGTCTGGGCATGTACTGCAAGCACTTACTAGTGAACTATGCTGCTGTCCAGACAAAATGCTGACCAGCAGTAGATGCCTAAATTCTAGATGCAAACCCTCCAAGTCCAGAGAGGCAGTATACCAGCTTCTAGATTCTGATTTTCTCCCATTTTCATCTCTTCGTCCATTTTTATCTTTGTTACTTGTTGGACTGTTTGTGCCATTTCTCTATTCCACCCTTTCTGAGTGAATAGAAATTTAGTTCCCTGTATCTGTTTTTCTCACAGAAGTGTGTGAGGCTGCATGCCCTTCGGTTTATCACGTCCTGAGAACTTCTGTCCCTAAAAGCAATCAGGATGTTTTCAAAAGTGTTCTGGAAGGGATCCACACTTGCTGTGCTTAGGTGTAGAGACAACAAGCTCTCTTGTTTCAGTCTCAGAGGCTGTCAGGAGCCACCAAGAGTAGTTTTCTTTGCTGTCTGCAGGAAGTCCTTTTAGTTTTGCACTCTCATGTACATTCCCTGGAGTCATGGATTGTTATACATAGGTGTTGCCATTGTGCAAGCCACTGATAAATCAACAGAGATGTGTGTTCAACTGCACCTTTTTCTCATCCTGTCAAATATTCATTAAGTGCATTTTTCAGCAGCTCAGAACTACTCACACTGTTTATCATTGGCACTAGCATGAAAAGTAGCTCTAGCAAAGCATCAGTTCCTGCCTCACCAGCAGAGTGATGGACAGAGATCCTCCCTTGCTGGTGGATGCAAGGGTTCTAGCAGGGTACCTGACAGCAACCATGAATGAGCTACAACCAGACTCCCAGCCTCTCTCATTTGAAGTAAAATGTGTGTCCTTCTTTCCAGTCTCATCACAACCAACATAAACAGGAGGAAGACTTACAGAAAGAGGGTACAGATCTCCTCTACCTTCTGGCAAGGAAAAGACATTTTTCCCAACATGCTATTCTGGAAGTCCAAAAAGATATTCCCACTCAATACTTGGGTCTGTAGCTCTCCTCCTTCACCACATTCAGGCACTGCCACAACTGTCTCCTGATCCTTGTTCTTTCCTCAAATATCTGTTCTGCAGATGTAAGTGCAATTTAAGTTGTTGCCTTTTCCAGAACCAAGCATGTGTAGCGGGATCCAAATATAACCTAAGTCCCAGGTTAAATACTGACAGTATTCTCCAATTTCCTTCTCCATCCCTGGTGGGCCTTCTGTCCTGGTACTCTTCCTTTACTCTCTGTATTGCAAGAAAGGTCAGTTGGTCTTTCAATGTCACCTCCTCCAGGGATAGGGTAAGCAATGCTGTCAGCAGGGGACTGCAAGGCAGTGGGGGCAAATAGAATGCATACTGGCTTTAAAAGGAATAAACAGCATTTAAAACACCACTGTTGATGCCACATGCTGAGGTAACTGTCATCACTGTTGATGACACAGCTGTGATAGCTACATTGACTGAGTATTTCAGTAATGCCCTTTTCAGCCAAAAAGGTCAATAAAAACAAGTTGATGCTACCTCCTTCCATCTGGGTGTCTTCTCCCCTTCCCATGCCTAGTGACTAACATCCCACCAGCTGAAAATGTGGCCATACATACCACATGCAGATAATGTAACACCCTTCTTCTCAAGGTCTAAGGAGCACCTCAAACGCTGGGTGAAAACATTTCCCTTCTCTCCAGCTAGCACAGCTGGAGTTACCATGCTGGTCCTGGCTCCCTCACTGCTCTGCCCTGGCACAGCACTGCTCCCCTGGCAGCTGCCTGCAACCACACTGTCCTCAGCCAGTGTGGCACCTCTGCAAGGCCATGCCCTGCTCAAGGATGTCCTCCCCTACACACACACACCCTGTCTCTGGCACGTGGTGTGATTTTTGGGATTGTCATGTGCAGAGCCAGAAGCTGGATTTGATTATCCTTGTGGGTCCTTTCCAGTTCAGGATATTCTATGATTCTGTACAGCACCATGCCTGGGGAGTTGGACGTATCTGACTGACTGACTGCTAGGCAGAACAGTCTGTGCCCCAGCTGCACCACAGAGCTATTTTATCTCAACACATGGCATTTAGGAAAATCTGGACAGTAAAATAAGGATGCATTGGGACAGGCCATATTGTACAGCTAGGATAGCAATGTGCAGTCAGGCCAGGAGCAAGGATGAGTTAGACTAAGGGATGGAGGGAACATTCCCATGCCTGTCCAGCACACTCTGGCTATGATGCCAGGGGGATGCAAGCAAGAATATTTCAGAGGCTCCATGGGCAAGATTTTACCTAATGAAAGTCAAAAGAAAACAGTATAAAGGCACCAAAAAAAAAATCAAGGTGTAAGGGAGAGAAAGAGTAGTCAGTCATGGTCCAAACAAAACTTAGGTGTATATATAATGTTATAGAATTAAAAGGAAGCAGCTGAGCTTTATCTCTTCTCTGATCTAATCAGCAAGACCTCAGTGTCAAACTCTGTGCTTCCTTCGCTGTAGATATATTGCTGGTGTGTAGCGTCAGAGAAAGGGCCTATCACAGAATTTTCCATTAGATCTTTGAATTAAGCAAAAGACATGTATAACTGAATAGAAGGGTCCTTGCTCTCAGGATTCTATAGTTTATCTATAGCTTGTAAATAAATACTTTTGGCAGGCTTAAATTTTCATGCTGTGCACCTTAGTCAGCCTCAGGTCAGAAGATAAAAACACATTTTGAATGCAGAATCACTTAAAACATATTTTAGGTGTGAATTTCTCATTCCACCACCAAAGTGAGGTAAGAAGTGTTCATTTGCAGAAGGTTTTCCCAGAGAATATTTTCTGGCTGTGGTGTTTGCCTTATCTTGAAGTTCCAGCACTTTACTTTAGGCAGCAGCCATAAAGAGGCATATGTGTAGACAGCATGTCCTTATCTTATCTCCCAGAAAAAAAAAAAATTAAAAATACAGACCAAATATGACAAAAGTGTAAAAGACCACAGTCCTACCAAGAAATACATCAAAGAAAGAAAGACTTAAACACATATTTTTCCACTAAAAAAGGAATACAGAAAGTGAGATCTCCACTGTCAGTGATTTTCTTTTCAGCTGATTATTTCTGGGGCTGGTGTCTATAGGATGCCATATTATGACTGCTTAATTGTAGCGTGGAGTACAGGAAATTGCTGCTATTTTTTAGAACTGGTGCAATTCTTTGACAGCTTAATACTCTTACACGCTTTACTTCCACATAGTTGGATGTGTATCGGTGATAGTAGGGAGACAAAGCCACCCTGCCTGGTGGAGAGATGAGCAGGAAGAGTGAACAGCAGAATAATACCCTTAAAAATGGCACTTAGGAACAATTGCCACAAACATGCTCCTGGATTTCTTATGGATCATCAGCTGTTTCACAAGGACTGCTGTCAGGATCTATACACTATCGTTTAAATGAAGGACGTAGTTCTCAAGATTCTGGCAGTCCTGTACCCTTTAATTTATTTTAAAAGCATTATGAGTATTCAATTTAGGCTATCCTATGAGCTTTATTTTCTTCCCGAGAACACATGAAAAGAAATAAACCTGTTTCTGAGTTTAGCTTTAAAAATATTTTTAAAAAATTTTAAAAGCTAAAAATCATTCTGGATTGCATAGTGACATCTTGTGGTGCAAGGAGAGCAGAGCTGAGTGGGAGTTCAGAATTGTGGTTATTATCAGCATGGCTCCGAAATGCATAATAGCACTTTGTGTCTGGCTTTTGATTTTCTCAACAGAGTACTGATGCTGGATTATCATTGCACCCTGTTCGTTATGCCACCTAAAATGCTTTTTCTGAACGGAGTATTAACTCATAATTAATCATCTCTCATTAATGTAAATTTATCCATGCAGCCATATTTAATCAGAGTTCTTTCTTTTTCCATAATATTTTAATAACAGAGCACCAAAAGAGACTTTCAAGATATAAAGTTATATGAATAGTGTTTATAATCTGAGTCTATTCAAAGGATTGCATTCTTGCCTTTCAAGGAAGCTGAAAAATTACATCATTTGAACCTATGCAATCTCATTATGATTAACCTGCAAACTAAATATACTTAAGGAATGTTACACATTCTATAGAAGTCATTCATAGAAGTGATGCATTTTTCAATAAGAGTAGTTATAAATGTGGGACTTAATTCCTTTTGGAAGCCTCAGCACAGCAGTATATCATCAGAACAATCAGAAGTCAAAGGCTTTCAGTGAATGCAATGAGTTTTTATGCAAGTGGATGCATTTAAGTATGTGGCAGGTTTGGAGATTATTAAATTTATCTCATTTAATTTTTTTAATCCTTGCTCTAGAAGCAGTATAAAGGTCTGATATTTTAAATGAGTGTTGATGGCAGCTGTCACTAAAAAGACTGGCTTGTTGTGAATAATAAGCCTGCACTCATTGTAGGCAATTACTACTACCGCATTTCTGACAACATCATTTACACCTTATCTCCTCCCTAAAATGCCAAAAACCAGCAATATGCTCTATCATTCTTTGACAAATTTCCTATTCAAAGATAATTCAGGCATGTTATGAACAACAGAAACACTTCAGAATCTTCATGAATTTGGATCCCTGTGAATAAAGCAAATAGGGCTCAAACCTGTTCGCACGAACCCCAGGTAAGTTTGGAGTACAGGTGTCTCTTTGAAGTGATCTGGACCTTACACCAAGTCTGTCACCCAGATTTAACATGCATTCAATCAGCTTTCGAGAGTCCTCCTTTGCTCTCATCCAAACAATGTGTTTTCCATTGCGATGTTAGGGAAGTTAATAAATAGACTGCAAGCAGACAACTTTTATAAACTATGAATGCTAATGATAACATCACCACTTGAAGCAGACCAGTAGGTGTTTTGTGCTATATATAGATTGTGATTAGTTTCTATGCTCTCATAAGAAATATTCATTACTAAAGCAACCAATTGTTGAAAAAATTGAATGTTTCTCCAGGATTAGTGGCCACCTGGGAGTAGATTAAAGCTTGCTATAAATCCAAGGCCATTAAGACCATTTCACACTTAGTAGGAAGAAAATGCCCAGTACAAAATTATTTATTCAAGATGTTTGATTTTTCCAATTGAGGAAATGTTTGATCCTTCCAGTTAAGGATTTCCCTGTGTTTTACAAACAGCAGTGATTTCATAACTCGGCATCCACAGTGGGTAGAGAAGAACAGTTATCCCACTTTCTGACATAATGTAACAGACAAACAGAAAAATTAAACAAATTATCAAAAATTCCAGAGGAGATCTGCCAAAGCCTTTTTTTGTCTCATGTGTGGTTTTGCATGAGGGAAAATAGAGATAATTTTTCCTCCAAGCAAGAGCTTCGGCAGTTACAGAGGACACGTTCTGTGCTATGAACCATTTGTACCACTTTGATTCCTTTTCAGTCTCACATTTGGCTTATGGTAGTTTCTGGCTGCTTCCCACACACCACTTTCTCTGAGTATAAAAAACACCACAGCCATCACCTAAAGAGAGCTTGCTGATGAATTAAAAATCTGAATTTTAAGAGATTTTCATTTTGGTAGATGATAGGTTAAAATATCTCTTATTTTCTCCTCCAACCATTTTTATATTACTTTCGTCCATATAAACAGAGGTGAGAGAGAGTGCGACTTGAGTTATGTATGTCAGACACACATCCAAAATGAAGAATATTCAGTAATGAACAGCTAAGCCTCCTCAGTGGAAATGAGCTTTCAGAAGATGAGAGTCAGACCTTGTTTATTACATCCATACTTTCTCCTTTTCAGGGAAGGGAGAGAGGGACCCGGGGAACAAACAGCAATGTTTCCTGTAGCAAAACATTTAAAGGGATGGCAGATAAAAAATGTGTATATGTAAAGCAGTTGCAAAACCAGAATCTTATGACACTATTGTAGCTAGATGAGGGTGATGGTAGCACTGGAGTTTATGAGTACTTTTGGCACCATGTCCTGTGGGGCAGAGAAGTGATGAGGAACAAAGTGAGGTTATTCCTTCAAATAAGAGGTAGCAAAGTGAAGTGGAATGAAACAAGTATTTGCTGTAAACTCAGGGGATTAAAGGATGTTTGAACTATTTAGAAATCAAGCACCAGGTCTACACCCTTTCACTGGCTGACTGCTGGACTGAAGAAACTCACAGGTGCTGCTGCAAGTAATTGGTCGTGTGAGGAAGAGTATTCCCTGGCAACATTTGTCAGCAGTCCTCTATCAGCACAGAAATGGAGAGGTGCAGGAGCAATACTTACATCTTACTGACATGGCTTCCTCTCATCTCTCCTCTGCATTAACAGCAGTACAAGAAGCTTTAATGGCCTGAGGCAAACACTTAAGACTCATCTACATTTATAACATGAGCAGTAGCCTCTTCTGACCAGCAAGGTGGATTATAACACTCCTGGATCTTCCTCATCCAGGAGAAATATAGACAGAAAATAGCAGAAAATATAGACCTCCACAATGGGATCAAGGGAAAATGTGTGGAGGAAAGGCTCAGAGCAGTTTTGAACTTCTAACACAACCCAAACATATATGACCCATGTAACTACTAACTCCAATCCAAATTCCTGTATCTGTTGTTTTATTACCTGTCCCAGCCAGCAGCACAGTACAGCCCCCGCCTCCCTCACAATAAAAGGAAGTCTGGATGCAAGCAAGGCAGGCACTGCAATCTGCTCCAAGTCCCTGTTAGATCATCAGAATTTGTTTAGGCACAGATGAATGACTTAGTGTTAGGGTTTTAGAAGTTCC
>VZRF01015281.1:40984-54267 GCA_013396875.1 Vireo altiloquus | reverse complement strand
TAACAGAGTGTGTGAGAGGGGTGTGAAAGAAAAAGCAAAAAATCCTCCTGGCATCAGTGGCAGTGGGTGAGGGGATGTCCCTGGCCACTCTCTCCTGACCATCCAACCCCATCCTGCTTGCTCAGCTGAAGGTGTCTCTGCTCAGAGTGTGTGAGAAATGACACTGAAAGGTCCCTCCCAATCCAAACCATTCCCTGATTCTTCTGTCAAAGCAGGATCAGCNGCACCCTGTGCCAGGGCCTGCCCACCCTCCCAGGGAACAATTCCTGCCCAATATCCCATCCAGCCCTGGCCTCTGGCACTGGGAAGCCATTCCCTGTGTCCTGTCCTTCCATGCCTTGTCCCCAGTCCCTCTCCAGCTCTCCTGGAGCTCCTTCAGGCCCTGGCAGTGGCTCTGAGCTCTCCCTGGAGCCTTCTCCTCTCCAGCCCTCCCAGCTCTCCCAGCATGGCTCCAGAGGGGCTCCAGCCCTTGGATCACTCCCTGGCCCCTCCGGCAGTGGCAATGGATCTGATTTACAGCCACTGTGTTGGGTGGAAATCCTTGCAGATCAGTGTCTTACACCCTATAAAAACGAACCATAACTGTAACACTCATTTTCTGCCCTCCTTCCTAATTAGAAATTACAACCAAACACTGCCTGCTTGGACCTGTCAATATTTGCTCCAGCCCCTCTCATCCCTGGATTTATGTCCTTTCGGTTATTAATAAATCCTTCCCTTTCTGGCATAAATATCCACTGGTGCCTTCCCTTTTGTCTGCTCAGTAAATGGGAGCTGGGAGCTCAGCAGGAAATGAGAGCAGAGCCCGGAGCTGCCTGTCCTTGGATGATGGACTGAGCAGGAGCCGTGTCCTGGGGGACTATTCCCGCCCTCAACATCACACTCCTTGGATCTCAACATCAAAAGATGTTTTCTTCCCACTTCCCAACAGCAGTACACAGATAAATTTCCTAATGGATTTTCTGTTTGCCTGTCACTTCGGCTGATCCAGCAGACAGAAATATAACAGCAATATCCACTTATTCCAGAAGTACCTGAGCAGTCCCAGCGCTGCTGTGGATGGGGTTGGATGGGCTGGGATGTTGGGAATTGCAGGAGGAGCATTTCCCCTTCCACTGCTTCCTCTGTTCCACTGGGATGGTTCCTGGTGCTGGGTGGGGGTGACAAGGAGCCATAAAAGCCATTGGGGTTTTTTATATGGGGGGTTGCATTTGGGGGTTCCAACGGGGGCAACAAAGCTGGGCACTTGGGGATGTCCCCTATCTCCTGTCCCCTATCTCCTGTCCCCTGTCCCTTCTCTCTCCTTCAGCTGCCCTGAGCCATCAATTCTTTTCCTTCTCCTTCTTCTCCTTCTCCTTCTCCTTGTTATTATTATTATGTTATTATTATTAAGAATGGAGAACTATTCCCAGTTTGTCCTTAGGCCGCAGCTCCTGCTGCCTGAGCCCAGTGCTGTCCCTGGAGCTGGGAGCTGATCCTCCCCAGGACAGAGGGAATCCCAAATTAAGGCTGGAATAGCCCTCCAGGATCATCCAGTCCAAGCGGTGCCCAATGCCCACCTTGTCCCCAGCCCAGAGCTCTGAGTGCCACCTCCAGTCCTTGCTTGGACACCTCCAGGGATGGGTACTCCAAACCTCCCTGGGCAGCCCCTGCCAGGGCCTGACCTCCCTTTCCATGAGGAAATTTTTCCAGATGTCCATGCTGACCCTCCCCTGGTGCCACCTGAGCCCATTCCCTGTTGTCCTACCCCAATCCCCACAGTTTTAGCCCTGCCCAGGGTAAATTTGGCCTGTGGGGCATCCAAGCTCTGCCTCTGGCCTGGGCTGAGCTCAGTCCTCTAACCACAGAAATGCAAATTTGTGCCTCCACTTCTGAGGAAACCACGTCCAGAGGTGCTGGTGTGTCCTTTCCCAGCTCCCTCTTCCCTGCAGCCCAGGCTGGAATGGATGAAGCAGTGTCTGCTCTCCATCCATCAGCCAAACCCCATCAATCCCTGCCTCCCAGGCTGGCCCAGCTCCAGGCTGTGCTGGGATATTGCTTTGGGATGGATTAGCCCTGTGCCTGTCTTTAGCTGCCTGCCAGGGGAGTTATTATCCCATAATACTCTGTAATTACAGCTCACAGGGGATCTTTTCCACTCGGTGCCCGGGATGGGGATGGATGGAGGAGCAGGAAGGGAGCAGGGACAAATGGGGATTTGACCTTCAAGGGCTCGCCTTTGCAATCCAAAACATTCCTTGTGGCCCAGGCTCCCCGAGGCTGTGTGAGTTCCCTTCTCCTCCCTGAGCTGCAGGGAACACTGAGCAGCAACATTCCTGCTCTGGGGCACGGCCAGGAATCCCTGGAAAGGGGAGCAGCTCCAGGAAATTCATGGGCAGGCAGGGAAGGTAGGGAAGAGCAACATTTCCAACAGAGGGGACGTGCAGGAAGTTCCTTTCTTTGCATCACATAAAGCTCAGTCTCCTCCAAAATATTCTCCAACAAAGACCTAAGCAGTCCTGAAGGTGGTCCTAAAATATTCATCCTAAAATGCTAGTCCTAAAATTAGTTAGTCCTAAACTAACTCTGGTCAGCCCAAAAATCAGTCCTAAATTAGTCCCAAATTACATAACCCATCATCCCTTAGTGCAACAGGAACAAATTTTAAATGTGGCACATTTTTTAAAAAAAAGTTATTTTAATTTAAGACTCCTTGATTGTGAGGCTTTACAAAAACAGCCAGGAACATCCTGATGGAGGAGGGCAGGAGGGACCAGCAGGGAGCAAACTCCTGAGCTCAGCCCTCCCTGCCCCAGAGGAGCATTATTTCCACACAAACTCTGTGTCCCTAATTCCCCAATCCCACAGAACCTTCCAGATGAGTCCCTTGGAATTGGTGTGGGTCACACCTGGGCACTGGGGGCACAACCTCCCTGCAGATGGGCTCAGCAGTGAGGTCCTGCTGTTGTTGAACACCTGCTGGGAAGGAGGTAAAACCCAGCCTGCTGCTGGTTCTGAAGCTCATTAAGAGTTTTCAGAGCATGGTTTCATTCTTTCCTCCCTCCCCCAGCAAAAGAAATCCTACAAACCCCAGCCTGGCATTATTTGTGCAGCATTTAAAGGGTTTTTTGGGAATCTGGGCTGTGATTTCTGGCTCAGGGACAGAGTAGTGGAAGCCAGGCCTGCCCAAGCCCATCCTTGCAAAGCCCTGCTGAGCATTCCCTCCATGCTTTTGTTCCCACAGTTTATTTTCCCACTTGGCCATTAAAACCCGAGCCTGCAGTAATAATCTGGGAGCAGTAAAACCACAGGTAATGGTGTTTAAAATGGGATTTCAGCACCAGCAGCTACAACAACCTCATTCCCTGGTTCCTCACTCGCATCCCTGGCTCCTGAGCAGGTGAGCAGGGATGAGAGGAGAGCCTCACCCCACACCTCAGTGCTCTGCCCAGCCTGACCTCCCCAAATCCCAGCCTCTTTAAACCCCCCAGCCCAGCTCACATCCCCACTAAAGGCTCCAGGGAATGTTTCTTTCCCCAAAAAAAGCCTCCTGAAAAAGAACTCCCTGCCAGAGGCCTTTAAGGATTGTTCCAGCAGTGCTAATAAGCATTATAAATGATTTCTGGATTTCCTACCATTTAGAATATATATCAGAGAAATGAGTTTTAATGGCCTTTATTAAAATGTTCTCATAGCCAGCAGTGCATTTGCAGTGGTGGGGACTCTATAAAAAAAGCAAACATTTAGGAAGTACAACAGGAGAGTTTTGCATAATAGCTGATCTTTTTCATTTTAATTTATCTACCACAATTTATCCTCTTTATTCTTTCCCAGCCTTTTTTTCCCCTTAACCTACTGAAAAACTTCCTGCTCCCTGAAAGTCCCACTGTCTTGCCCTTAAACCGATGGGTTTGATTCATTATGTTCCATTCTGGAGCAGGTGCTAATCATGTTTTCCAGGCTGGAGATAAACAGACTCACCCCAAAAACAAAGGCATGTGGAAAGGACATGTGCAAGCTGCTGGGTTTGAAGTTGGAGACAGGTGAAAAACCAGAGAAGAATCCTGGAATCACAGGAAAATCTCCACAAAAAGCTTTGAGCTGAGCTCTGACACGGAGGAGGCTGCAGAAGTGGGAGATAAGACACATTTTCTGTTTTGATTCTTCAAGGAAAACCAGACTTTTATGTTGTCTGTAATCATCTTCAATCAATCATTTCCCAGCAGTCCTGGCTCAGCAGGGACTGGAGGGTGGCCAGGGGGGACAAACTCTGCCAGAAGGGCTGGAAGGAGGATCCAGGGCATTACAGACCTGGCCTGGGCACAGGGAAGGTCAGAGAATCAGGGAATCATGGAATGGTTTGGGTTGAAAAGGACCTCAGAGCCCACCCATCCCACCCCTGCCATGGCAGGGACACCTCCCACTGTGCCAGGCTGCTCCCAGCCCCAATGTCCAGCCTGGCCTTGGGCACTGCCAGGGATCCAGGGGCAGCCACAGCTGCTCTGGGCACCCTGTGCCAGGTCTGGGCACACAGACCCTGCTCCAGCCCGCATTTCCAGCTCTCTGATAAAGCTTGGTGTCATTTTGAAGAACATCTCATACCAACACCACACCCTCAGACCCCACAGGTCTCTCTCAGGGAGCTCCTTGCTCTGTTCCAATATTCCATCAGCTGGGAAAACACCCCTGGCTGGTGCAGTTTTGTTATTACTCCCTGAATTTCGTTTGCCTGGAAAAATGAGCCTGAAAAGAAACTTCCATAAAAATTGTGCTGGGGGTGAGAGCCCAGCAGAGAGCTCAGAAAGTTTGGGATGTGTGAAACACAGGAATGGAATTCCACAGGTATGGAACACAGGAGCTATGGAACCTTCCCTCCACACACTCAGGGAACCACGGCTCGGCACTGAAACCAAACTCTGTGGTCCTGCTGTTATTTACGGGGTGAGTTGTGGTGCTGGAGCTGATTGCTGAGCACACAGAACTTGTGCCGAGAGGGTGATAGTGACAGGGAGGCACACGGAGAGGTGGCTGCAAAGGGAAGGCTAAAAACTGCATCCCAAAACACCAGAGAAGTCCCATATTTAATTAAGCAAACTGCTTTTCTTTGTTGCTGACTGATCCATATTTCCTGGCATAATTTTACCATATTTAACAATCATTACAAATCCCAACAAAGGAGGAGCATTTGCTCTTTGCAGCCCAAGTGATGGTGGCAGAAGGATTCCCATTAGTGGAGAGAAGAGAGAGATTCTGGCTCGTTCCTCTGGCAGAGCTGGGTTTGGCTCATCCCTCGGAGCTGGAACACTCAGCTTTTTAAAAATAAAATCAAAATCATGGAATCCCAGGGTTGGAAAAGACCACCTGGATGTGAAAGGTCATCAGACCTGTGGTGGTTTGATCCTGATTTAAATTCAGTTGGATTGGTTTTTGTGAGGAAGGGAAATGGCACTGGATGGGGGAGATGGGAATTGGCCAACAGAACCTGAGTAGTGCAATAGGAGGGATATTAATGAAGGAGTTGGTACAGAATTCTTGTGTTAAATTCCTGTCCTGGCCCTGATCCTGCTCAAAGCTCAGGAGTGAGTGAATAAAAGCTGGTGGTTGTTTTTCCTGAGCTGTCAGCACATCGCTATTTAATGACTGCTGGAGCAGATCAAGTGAAAAGAGCTTTCTTTCACACTTATCTGTCACCATCAAGCTTTTATTTCCTTTGTCAGCTGTGGTTTCGAAGTAGCAGGAGCTGTGGACACGATTTTTGATTTATTTATGGTTCAGAATTATTATTTTTTTATCAAAATCCAAAGTTATTCATTTCATTGCTGCTCTGTGCTATCTTATATCTGACACACACAGAGAAGGGAAGGTCCTTCCTCATTACAAAAGATGAGTGTGTTTGCCTTCCCAGCTTTGATTAAAAGTTCTTTTTATCTCATGGGATCAGATACTCTTGGAATGGTTTGGGATAGAAAAGGTCTTAAAGTCCACCCAGTGCCGTGGTTGGACACCTCCCAGTGCCCCAGGCTGCTCCAAGCCCCAGTGTCCAGCCTGGCCTTGCATCCCGAATGGAGGAAATCCTTATGCATGAGCAGCCTTTCCAGGGAAATGGCTGAAAAGTTATCCCAAAAGCTATCCCAAAAGCATGGTTGTAGCCACGGTGAGCTGGCAGTGATGGTGTTGTGAGGGGAGGTCACACCCAGAGACACAAGGGATCCAAGTGTCAGCAATGGGCAGTGTGTGGCACAGATCCCTTCCAAAACCCTGGGAGAAAAAGCTGATGCCAGGATGATTTTTGCTTTTTCTTTCACACCCCTCTCACACACTCTGTTATAGTTTGATGCATTCTCAGTGCTTTTAGCCCACACACTGTGACTTCCCAAGGCTGATAACTCAGCTCAGCCCCACGGCACCGTTAAACCAGGAGAGCAAACATCCTGGGAGCCCCAGACACCAAGGGCCTCTCCAGAACACATTTTGGAACCTCAGACAGGCCCAGCCAGGGGGAAGGTTCCTCACAACGAGGGCTTCACTCCAGCCTCTCACTGGGGGATCTTTGATAAATATGTTAATTTTGCAAGGCCTAGAATTGTGTGTATTTCAGTGTGACAGGTCCATGCATTTTCAGGGCATTCCACCTGGGCCAAGTGCTGCACCCAAGGATCCTGAAATAAACCCCGAGGTAAAAACCCCTTTTCCCCATAAACTGTGTTTTGGTTTTAAGAATAAGAAAAGGCAACAATATTAATCACTATTAATTGCCAGAAATGCAGCTGGGCTCAGAGTTCTCTGTGCCAGAGACAGCTTCAAATCTCACCACTCATCCCAGCTCAGACCTTCAGGAGAAAATGCAAAGTCTGGAATTAAATGGAGAAATTTGGAGAGAGCAGAGTGGGGAGCAACTTCCCCTGGATCCCTGGCAGTGCCCAAGGCCAGGCTGGACACTGGGGCTGGGAGCAGCCTCTGGGAGGTGTCCCAGGTGGCTCTGGATGGGATTTAAGGTCCTTTCCAAGCCAACCCATTCCAGGATTTCCCTGAATTCTGCGGCAGAGGGAAGCACTCAGCACAAACCAAAAGCAATATTTTCCCTCCTGTCTGTCTTGTCCCTCGTGTTGACAAACACTCGTTTGCCAAGGAAAACATTGGATAAATCTGTGCAGATCAAAGCCAGAAATAAACACTCCCCTTCCCCTCATTCCCGGAGGGTTCCCAGGGTGTCACTCATCCCAGCAGGGCCCATATGGCTGCTCCTTCCCTCCCCCAAACACAGATATTCCCTAATCACTGCCAAACTAAATGAGATAAAACTACCTCAAGTCCTCCTGACACTCAGTAATGTCCTGGGAGCACAAAGGGTTGGGATGAAGGAGGGTGAGGATTTCCTCCTGGGTGTGAAGGGAAGCACAGAGGAAAAGGGAATAAAGGCAAACGGGTCCTGTACCCAAATAAAACCCAAATTGTGCCCAATATAACACAAATTGTGCAAAGTAGAACCAAAATTGTGCCCAAATAAAACCCAAATTGTACCCAAATAAAATCCAAATTGTGCCAAATATAACCCAAATTGTACCCAAATAGAACACATATTGTGCCAAATAGAACCCAAATTGTACCCAAAATATAACCCAAATTGTACCCAAATAAAATCCAAATTGTGCCAAATATAACCCAAATTGTACCCAAATAAACCCCAAATTGTGCCAAATATAACTCAAATTGTACCCAAATATAACCCAAATAAATCCAAATTGTACCCAAATAAACCCCAAATTGTGCCCAAATAAAACACAACTCAGGTTGGGATGGGATCACCCAGGGTGGGATGGGATGGGATGGGAGCACTCAGGGTGATATGGGAACACTCAGGGTGGGATGGGATGGGAGCACTCAGGGTGATATGGGAACACTCAGGGTGGGATGGGATGGGAACACTCAGGTTTGCAATCTTTGGCCTTGCAGAATTCACAGTTACAGAGCAACAGAGACTCTCTGGAGCTGCTTGAGGAGTTCATCCCCTGTTTGAGCAGATCTCAGCAGGGTTTACTCACCCATCCCAAGGGAATGCTCCTGTCTTCATCCAAATGAGTGCTGGCACCACCTGAAGAAGGTCCCATTTCTGTTGCCCCTCTGCCTCATCTCCTGTTTTTTCCCCTGAGCTCTCAGCCTTTTGCCCAAAGCAGCAGCCAAGAGCATCATTCTCACCTTTGCTGCTCGGTGATTCCCCGAACAAAGGAGGCAATTTGTGCCCCTCCTGCTCACAGCCTCGCCTGCCTGAGCCTTCGGTCTCACTTGGAAGTGATTTGGGGAGAACTCGTGTCGGGGATAATGTTCTTCCTGATAACAAATTAAGCTGCTAAATTAGCATGTCTCTGCAGAACCAGCTGAAAGAGAAACATTAAATTAAAAAAGCAATTTTCTCCATGAGGTGATGATTTAGCAAGGATTTCATTGCGGGCTGTGAATCCCAGCCTGCTGCTGGGCCAGGTTGTCATAATAAATACTGGAGAATGGAGGTTTGGATCTGTATTCCTAAAACCATTTTGTTGATCGTTGTTAGAAATAATCACAGAAACTTCTGGAGCTGAATGAAATCCATAAGGATGATCAAATCCAGCTCCCTTTTGGAGCAGCATTTGGTATGAGGAGCGTTCAGACCTCACCTACAGCAGAATTTTGGGGATGATAAAAAGCATTAATGACAATGTTTGATCATTCCCCATCAAGCGATTCCCATCCTCTCCCCCCTGAAAAGAGGTTTAGGACAGAGTTAAAAACTTCACTGGAAATGTTCCATCTTCCATATTTTATAGCATTAGGGACAGAGGAAAGGAGGGTCCGAGGGGGAAAAGGAAATTCTGGGAAGTCTCCTTGGAGCTGGGGTGGGGACTGGGAAAGCTCTGTGCAAGTGGCTCCTGGGGACATGGTTTGAAGGTGACCCTGGTGGTTGATGCTCTGGATCATCTCAAAGGTCTTTTCCAGCCTTCACAATTCTGGGATTCTACATAAAAACCCCTTGGGGTAGAAAACATTTCCAATTCCCCTGTTTTTCTCTCATTGATGGTTACTTTGAGTGAGTTGGGAGCTGGAGGAGCTTGCCCTGCCTCGGCCAGGGCTCTCCTTGCCCCTCAGCCTGCAGCAATTCCCAACCCTGCTGCTGAATTCCTGAATTCCTGAGTTCCTGAGTTCCTGAATTCCTGAGTCCCTGAGTTCCTGAATTCCTGAGTTCCTGAATTCCTGAGTCCCTGAATTCCTGAGATCCTGAATTCCTGAATTCCTGAGTCCCTGAATTCCTGAGATCCTGAATTCCTGAGTTCCTGAGTCCCTGAATTCCTGAGTTCCTGAATTCCTGAATTCCTGAGTCCCTGAATTCCTGAGTTCCTGAATTCCTGAGTTCCTGAGTTCCTGAATTCCTGAGTCCCTGAATTCCTGAATTCCTGAGTTCCTGAATTCCTGAGTCCCTGAATTCCTGAGTTCCTGAATTCCTGAATTCCTGAGTTCCTGAGTCCCTGAGTTCCTGAGTCCCTGAATTCCTGAGTCCCTGAATTCCTGAGATCCTGAATTCCTGAATTCCTGAGTCCCTGAATTCCTGAGTCCCTGAATTCCTGAATTCCTGAATTCCCAAGTTCCCAGCCCCAGCCATCAGCTGCCTGGAGTTGCCTTGGCAACTTGGCTGGATGAGTTCTCTGCTTTCCCTTCCCTGTCCCTTGGTTCAGGCTTGGCCCAGCATTTTGGGGAGCTCAGTGTAAATACTGAAGGTGGAGGGAGGAGGAAGGGAGCGATTTAAATGGGTGTGAAGGATTCCGAGGGAGGAGGGAAGGACACCATGAGGGACACGTTGGGAAGAGCCAGAGGAGGAGGCAAACAGCTGGAAGTTGTGCTGTCCCAGCCCGTGGGGTTCCCAGGGAAATCACCTCTCTCTCTTTGCACTTTACAGGGCAGAAGTGTAAAATCAGGGAACATCTGAGAGCTCCAAACACATCCCTGCTCTGCCCACCTTACACCGGAGTCGTTTTCCCAGCACTGTTCCCTCTGGGAGGAGGGCAGGGAGGGGATGTGCTCTTACCCCCGGGGGCAGAGGACAGGCTGCAGAAAGCAGCTGGAAAATCCAGGCTCTGCCCGGTCTCAGCAGGGCCCAGAAGCTGCTCCAGCAGCAGAGCTCAGACATCTCAGAGCACACAGGGCACTGAGGAACCCTCGGGGAACCATGGACATCCCAGAGCACACAGGGCANCACACAGGGCACTGAGGAACCCTCGGGGAACCATGGACATCCCAGAGCACACAGGGCAATGGGGAACCCTCGGGGAACCATCGAGCTCCCAGCAGCAGCCTCCAGGGAGCAGCTGCTGGAGATGATCCCCAAGCCCTGAAAAGATGCAGATGGGTGAAATCCGAACAATTCCCTCAGCAGGACTCCCTCTCAGGAGCTCCAGGGTGTCCCTCAGGGGGTGATGTCCCTCAGAGCTCCCCACGAGGTGTCCCCAGCTCTCCACACCCCGAACCCCCCAGAGCTCAGGAATTCCTCCTGTTCCCACTCTCCCTCTTCCACTATTCCAGCTCCTCCCAGCTCCTTCCCCTTCAGCTCCCACCTCCCTCTCCATCCTCCCTCCTGAAGCCTCTGCCCTGGGTTTTCCCTTCCCCATATAAATTATGGCCCTCACCAGCTGCATCTTAAAAAGTAGAATTTTGTTATATACGACTCCACATTTTTTATCCTTTTTAATTTGCAACTCAATTTTCTGCCCCCGCTCCAGTCCCAAGTAGCTTCTTCCTGGTAAAATATTTCCTGTAGAAGTTGCTTTCGTTGTCTGGGCTCTCCCTGCAATATTTCTTATCAATTAGAGAATAAATTATGGCTCTGACAGCGTTCCTTAACTGGAGTTCATGCTCTCAGTGACTCCTGAAGAATCCAGCAGGAGTTAATCCATCCTGGGCAGTTCTGTTTGCTCCCTTTAGCTGGAGAACCAAGGCACGGATTAGTGCTGGAATTCCTGATTGTACCCCAAGGGAAAACATGCAAAAGAGAGAAGAGAGTAAAATTAGGATCTTGCTAGAGACTTCTTCAGAAAAATCTGAGATTTGCCTCGAGATTCTTCAGAACCTTTTTCCTGAAAGCATCATTTTTCCTGTTGGCAGCCAAGGCACAGTCTCCTAAACGGGAATAAAAACCCTTTTGTGGGCAGCACAAAATAAAAACCTTTTTGTGATGTCAGCACTGCCCCAGGGGAGCCTGAGCTGCTCTTGTCTCTCTCCACTCCAGTTCCTTCCCTTCCCATATTTTTCCCTGACTCCAGTTCCTTCCCTTCCCTTCCTTTCATGCTGTGCTGCTGTCGCTGGGCTGAGTGCTCCTGGAATTTATGCATTTCCTTTCTTCCAGCTTCCACCTGTGTCCCTTCCCTCGCTCCCAGGCTGTAAATATCCACTGAGCTGTGCAGGGCTGGAGCTCCCCAGGAACTGAAACCTTCTCAGCACTAAAACCTACCTGCTACAGGAATTTTCCCCACCTTTTCAGGAGGGCTGAAACTCCTCTTTTGTTCTGCCTCCCCGCTCTGTGGGAGAATGTCACAGGATCATGGAATGGTGGAGGTTGGAAAAGCCCTCCAGGACCATCGAGGGCAAGCTGTGCCTGCAGGGCCTGAAGGAGCCCACAGGAGAGCTGGAGAGGGACTGGGGCCAAGGGATGGAGGGACAGGACACAGGGAATGGCTTCCCAGTGCCAGAGGGCAGGGATGGGTGGGATATTGGGCAGGAATGTTCCCTGGGAGGGTGGGCAGGCCCTGGCACAGGGTGCCCAGAGCAGCTGTGGCTGCCCCTGGATCCCTGGCAGTGCCCAAGGCCAGGCTGGACATTGGGGCTGGGAGCAGCCTGGCACAGTGGGAGGTGTCCCTGCCAGGGCAGGGCTGGCACTGGGTGAGATGGGATGGGATAGGATGGGATGGGATGGGATGGGATGGGATGGGATGGGATGGGATGGGAATGGGAATGGGATGGGAATGGGAATGGGAATGGGAATGGGAATGGGAATGGGAATGGGAATGGGATGGGAATGGGATGGGATTTCAGATCCCTCCCACCCAAACCAGTCTGGGATTCTGTGAGTAGAACCTGGCAGTGCATCCCAGGGGAGTGAGAGCTGCACAAGCCTGGATTCCAGGCACAGAGCAGAGGGAATCCCTCCTGGGAGTGGCACAGACTCGGAGCAGAAGCTGCTCCCTCTCTGTTTTCCCTCTCTCTGTTGTCTCTGTGGCTCTGCAGGTTTGTGCAGTTGCTGTTTCCCTTTCAAGCCCTCCCTGCGTTCTCTCTGGGAGAGGGGAGTGTGGGAAGGAGAGGGAGCAGAAGCAGACAATTATTTCTTGCCTTCCCTCTCATCTCTTCCCGAGGCAGCTGCAGCTCAGTCCTGGGTGTGCACATCACCTGGAGCAGGAATTCTTACACAGAATATGGAAAAAGCAGGATGGGAAACAGCAGAACAACAATCAAAAATAACTTTTAAAAAGTGAGAGGAGGAAAAAATATGCATCAAGAAAAAAGCAGCCTGCAGCAGGAAAGTGCCCCTCCCAGAGCCGTGGTGTCCCAAAATTCCCTATCCAGGGGAAAATATCAGCATTGTGGCAGCAAGAGAGGAAAGCTTCACTCCTCTGGGGGTAGCCAAAGTGTTTTCTGCTCATTCCCAAGGCGCTGGGACATTCACCAGGGGCTGGTGACATCCTGACACAACCAGGCACCTGCACGCCACACTTTGGGCTCCTACTTTGGGTTTATAAAATCATGGAGCCACAGGAGAGTTTGGGCTGAAGTGACCATGACAGGACACCTCCCCCTGGATCCCATCCAACCACAAACTCCCAGACACTTTCACCATGAGCTTTGCCTGTTTTGCATCATTATTTTGGTGTTTTGGGGCTGTTTCCTGCAGTCAACCTCTTGTTTCTCCCATCTCCCAGCCTGAGCACCCCAAATGACACTTGCTGAGCCTGGCCAGGATGTTTGGACATGGATTGAGCCCAGGGGTGAGCCCTGCCCTGCTCCTTGGGCAGAGCCAGGGAGAGCTTTGGGCAGGCAGAGCTCTCAGGACAGTTTGGGTCTCTCCCTGCAGGGTTCTCCAGGTGCCCTCAGCATCCTGGGTCAGGGATCCACGAGCCCAGAGCTCATCACACAGCACCTCCATTCGCCCCAAAAACCATTTCACAGCACGAGAATGTCAGGGGGAGGTTCTTCTCTGGACCCTGACTCCTGGCCCAGCTGTGTTCCTTATTTCAGTGTCCCATGTCCCAAAAAGATGAAATGAGGCTTCTTTCTGCTGTTTCAGA
>VZRF01015281.1:4788-34790 GCA_013396875.1 Vireo altiloquus | reverse complement strand
ATCCCATCCCATCCCATCCCCATCCCATCCCTTCATCCCAGCCAACACCGAACCAGGGGAAGATCAGGAAATGGCTTTATCACTTGGCTTGCTCCTAATGAGGTTTTACAAATCATTCTCCTCAGCTCCAGTAATCGGGGCTGTGGGTGGGGTGAGTCACCCGAGCTCCCCTCCACCTCCAGGGCTTCCCTGGGACAGCCTCGAGTCAGAGCTGTTAAAAAGTTAATCAAGCTGAAATGCCACGGAATTTAATAACTACCACAGAAGAGGGGTCAAGTTCAATATCCCACTAATTACCTTATTTTCCAACAGGAAATGTGTGCTGGAAATGAGAGCAAGGACTGTTTCCACTTATCCGTGGCTATTTACTTGTGTTTATCCCAGTTTTGCTCTCTCCCCAGAATGAGAGCAGTGCTAAAATTAAGCAGGGCCTTAAAGTTAACCTGATTACACATAGGCCTGGCTTTGCCTGGGGTGTTTGCTGCTTCCCTGCCCTCCCAATTCCCCCTTCTCCAGGAACACCATTCCTGAGGCTGGGATCTCCTGCCTTTCCCCTCCCTGGTATTTGGGATTGTTTGTGATAGGTGGATTTGGATGAAATCAAAGCCTGAGCACACAGGCAGCCAGACTGGGGCTTTGCCAGGCAGCAAACACCTGCAAGTGTCACTTCCACTGTCACTGTCACACACAGCTGGGCACAAACAGGGCTGGCAGCCACAGGAACGTTCCACTGGCAAGGTGATTTTAACAGGAACCAGTCACTCCCAGCACGTGGGAATCCTGGAGGCTTTGGGAATGTCAGTGACTGCAGCTGTGTTCAGAGCCAGCACAAGGAATGTGACACAGAATCGGGGAATGGTTTGGGTGGGAAGGGACCCCAAATCCCACCCAGTGCCAGCCCTGCCATGGGCAGGGACACCTCCCACTGTGCCAGGCTGCTCCCAGCCCCAATGTCCAGCCTGGCCTTGGGCACTGCCAGGGATCCAGGGGCAGCCACAGCTGCTCTGGGCACCCTGTGCCAGGGCCTGCCCACCCTCACAGGGAACAATTCCTGCCCAATATCCCACCCAGCCCTGCCCTCTGGCACTGGGAAGCCATTCCCTGTGTCCTGTCCCTCCATGCCTTGTCCCCAGTCCCTCTCCAGCTCTCCTGTGGCCCCTTC
This sequence comes from Vireo altiloquus, assembly GCA_013396875.1. Classification (NCBI taxonomy): domain Eukaryota; kingdom Metazoa; phylum Chordata; class Aves; order Passeriformes; family Vireonidae; genus Vireo; species Vireo altiloquus. The sequence continues at coordinate 33,628 of VZRF01015281.1, read as the reverse complement.
AGGCCCTGCAAGAGGCTCTAAGGTCCCTCTGGAGCTTCTCCTGTCCAGGAGATCACCCCCAGCTCTCCCAGCCTGTCCTCCCAGCAGAGCTGCTCCATCCCTCTGCCCATCCTGGTGCCTCCTCTGGCCTGACTCCAGCAGCTCCAGGTCCCTGCTGTGCTGGGCAGGGCTGGGGCAGCTCTGCAGGTGGGGGCTCCAGAGATCCCAAGGAAGACATAGAGGCCAGGACAGAACACAAAATCCATTTCCCATTGATGGGAATGGTGAATGTTGTTATTCTGCAAAGCAGCACAACAAAAGCTGAGTGTTTTTTTAAAGCACCCAGCTCCAAGTGTGGCATTCGAGGGATGGGAGAGGGGCTGGGAGTGCTGAGTGCAGGAATAGAGGGAATGATCTCATGGGGGCTGGCTGGCTTTTAATGAACCAACACACAAGAGAAACTCCCAGCCAATTAACGTTTTTCACCTGTCAAATGAGTCTGACAGCAAAAATCATGGAATCAATTGGGATTGTTCAGCCTGGAGAGGAGAAGCCTCAGGGTGACCTCATTGTGAATGAGCCAACAAGAAACACAGAGAGACTTTGGATAAGAGCCTGGAGGGACAGGACACAGGGAATGGCTTCCCAGTGCCAGAGGACAGGGCTGGGTGGGATATTGGGCAGGAATTGTTCCCTGGGAGGGAGGGCAGGCCCTGGCACAGGGTGCCCAGAGCAGCTGTGGCTGCCCCTGGATCCCTGGCAGTGGCCAAGGCCAGGCTGGACATTGGGGCTGGGAGCAGCCTGGCACAGTGGGAGGTGTCCCTGCCATGGCAGGGGTGGCACTGGGTGGGATTTGGGGTCCCTTCCAACCCAANGGATATGGGGAAGGAATTGTTCCCTGGGAGGGTGGGCAGGCCCTGGCACAGGGTGCCCAGAGCAGCTGTGGCTGCCCCTGGATCCCTGGCAGTGGCCAAGGCCAGGCTGGACATTGGGGCTGGGAGCAGCCTGGCACAGTGGGAGGTGTCCCTGCCATGGCAGGGGTGGCACTGGGTGGGATTTGGGGTCCCTTCCAACCCAAACCATCTGGAATTCTGGGCTAAACCCCATTTATTAAAGGCAGGCAGCTGGAACTGCACTGTGCTCCTCATGCTAAAGGACAACTATCCAGCTTTACCTCTCCCTCAGGAATCTCCCCAGTTTCTTTTTCCTCCAGCTTTTGCCTGGATGAAGCAGGATGGAGCAGCAGCAAGTCCATAAAGAGAGAAGGGATTTACATAAAGTGATGGACGAGCATGGTGTGCATGAAGGGAGTTTGGGGCTAGAGAAGAGCCTGGCTGAGCCTCTCCTGAACCCATCCCCAGCCCTCCCTGAGCTCCAGGAGGGTTTTCCATCACCTCCTAAGTGCCCCATGCCAAAGGTTATTTTGCTCCTCACAACCTCTAATAAAGATTTATGTCAGGCTGTAAAGCAAAAAAATGTTAGCCTGTGATTATGGTTCCCTTTACGCAGTGCCTGACTGGAGACTGTAAATCCAACATTTACATGGGGAAAAAGTGCTGAAAATGGGAACCCATAAAACCCCAAACACTTCTGTAATCAGGGCAGCTCCACGCCCAGGAATCCCAAAGGAATTTTTAAGGAGAAAGGGTGAATCTTTAAATTTTCAAGGAGAACGTGTAGGATTATCACTGCTCTTTGTAAGGACATTTTAAACTGCCGACAGAGATTTTCGCAGGTACTTTAGGCTCAGCTTTAGGTCCAGTTTCAAGGTTAAAAGGCCTCATTATTCCCTGTGTGCCCAGTGCAGACCTGCTCCGTGCTGCCAACAGAGACCCTGTGGAGCTTCCACATCCAGCAAACCCAGGAGCCGCAGCCAGGGAATTCTCCACCACTCCAGGGAATTCTCCACCACTCCAGGGAATTCCAGGGAATTCTCCACCACTCCAGGGAATTCGCCACCACTCTTCCCAGAGAGCAAATTAATCCAAGCCCATTTTCAGTGGGGTAACACAGGCTCTGGAATTTCCACAGGCTGAGGGAGACAGAGGCAAAGCTGGATAAAAATGAAGTCATGCTGTGCCCTTTCTGCAGAGGCTGAGGTACCCAAGGAGGTGCTGGATTCAGAGACTTTTCCCTGTCAGTTTAACTCCCTGGTAAAATCCCAGATTCTCCCCTTAGTGTCACTGGAACTGAGCTGCATCTGCACAGAGCAGAGTAGCAGACCTTAAGCTGAACTGGGAAATTACTTCCCGAGGTCCTTTCCTGGTTTTCCAGCATCATCTCTAATTAGAGGGAAAAGGAAGTGAGGATGGGCCGAGCTGGGGATGGGCTCTGGGATCCCAGCAGGACCCAACACCAGCAGCCCTTGGGCTTGAAAAATGAGAAATGAAAATTGAAAAATGAAAATTGAAAAATGAGCTTCACTCTGTTGGTAAAATGTAAAAGGTTTAATAAGGGGTTTAATAAAAGGACAGTAGGAGACAGAAATAAAGCAAAGGGTGAATACAGCTGGTGCCTGGCAGGCTGCCAGGGGCACTCCTTAACTCAGAAAACATTTCTTTCAATACAACAGCATATTGCATATTCATGGCTTCTCATGCATGATCCAAACATTCCTTTTTTGGTACCTTTTGGGTTTCAAGTTCTCCCCATCCTGCCACTATTTCCTTCTTGCAGCTCTGTTTAAAATTTGACAATCTGTTGTGGTCCAGTTCTGCTGCCCAAACCCTCTGGTTCTCCTCTGTTCCACTTCCTGATCAATAAATTCTTCCTTCCAGGGTCTGAACCCTGTCCTTGTTATCTGCATCCAGGCAATCCAGGAATGTGGGGAACTTCCTTGCTTATCTTTGCTATTCTCTGAGTTAGTTACATGAACAAAAAGGAGCATTCTACATCTCATGCTGTAATCCTAATAAATCACACTGCTATTTCTAAGAAACTCTATCCATGCAACTAAGTTTTCTAATGTTAGACATGTGACATTCATTTTAATATTTGAGAAAGGCCAATAATGCAATATGTATTTATAACAGGCTGAGTACCAGGGCATCACAAAATCCTGGAATGGTTTGGGCTGGGAGGGGCTCAAAGCCCATCCATGCCAAGGACAGGAACACCTCCCACCATCCCAGATCCTCCAAGCATGGCAATGCATGAAAGATTTTCCAGGCATTTCTGCCTGTGAGAGATTCTTACAGCATCGAGGTCAGAGAGCCTGTGGATCATTTTTCCCAGGCAGACAGATGTAAACATTTTTCTTGTTGCTGATGTTTTGAAAAGATGTTTTGAAAGGGATATTTCCTTTGGCCAATGGGAAAAACTGTACCTTGCATTTTTGCACACACAGTTCTGCACAGACACTCACTGCGTGGATCTCGAGACAAGGAGATCTCTCCTTGCAGTTTGCATTTTGCCTTTGCATGAATAAAAGATCTAAGCCTTCTGATGATCCTGAGAATGGAGTCTTTTTCTTTCCTCTGCAACGTCCAAGTGCTGTCCAATATAAAACATTATGGAAGGGACCAGGGGAAAGGGCTGGGCTTGTCTCTGCCTCAGAGACTCCCAGACAGTCCTAAGCAGCCAAATGGGATCAATTCTCCGACAGAAGAGACATTTCCACTCCAGCCTGAAGTTGCAGCGCATTTTTGGCTGTGCCCTTTTCACTCCTCTGCACGTTTGCCATGAATCTTTTATGAGCACTTCATTAGGATTTCAGGGAGGTCCTCTCCAGCCAGGAGTGAAATATTCCAGGCTTGTTTTTTTATGGAGCAGTACAAAAATGGGAGTATTCACACCACGGTTTGGAGTTTAGAAACTGCATTTTTAATGGGACTTTCCTTAGGTGAGTGAAGTTTACTCTCATGCTTTCCTTAGATTTTATTTTCAGTGCTGAGCTCTTTTAATGCCTTTTATGAAACACAATAAGATGATAAATATAAGTCATTTTTTTTCCTCCTGCATGATGCTGTCAGGAGGATGTTCTTATTACTGGACTTTTCCTGGAATTATGGGCATTTTTTAAAGTGCTTCCTTCAACCCTTTATGAATATTTTTCAAGGAAATCTCTGGAAGTCTCTTAAAAAGTTTCAGTGCTATTTTAGTGCATTAAATGTAGAGATAGAATTTTCAAGGTTCAGTAATTTTTTTAAGGGAACTTGTATTAAATTTGGGATTTAATATTCCACACAACAAAAAAAAGCCACTCTTTGAGGCTTGCAGGGCCTGAAGGAGCTCCAGGAGAGCTGGAGAGGGACTGGGGACAAGGGATGGAGGGACAGGACACAGGGAATGGCTTCCCAGTGCCAGAGGGCAGGGCTGGATGGGATATTGGGCAGGAATTGTTCCCTGGGAGGGTGGGCAGGCCCTGGCACAGGGTGCCCAGAGCAGCTGTGGCTGCCCCTGGATCCCTGGCAGTGCCCAAGGCCAGGCTGGACATTGGGGCTGGGAGCAGCCTGGCACAGTGGGAGGTGTCCCTGCCATGGCAGGGCTGGCACTGGGTGGGATTTGGGGTCCCTCCCACCCAAACCATTCCATGATTCTGGGACAGAATTCCCAGGTTTCTGTCCAGGAGGAGGAAGGGAGGAGCCTCTGACATTCCCCTGACACTGCACAAATCCCAATAACCTTCCCAGGCAGAGCCTGCTGGGGACAAACTGGAAATTTTCATAGAATGCAAATTCAATCCTTTTTGTGACACAATTGAATTTCCATAATTTGCCTGGTGCTCCAGCCTTTTCCTGGTTTATGCATTAAAGGAACATTTTCCCTCTAATAAACCCCACTGTAGGCTCAATGCTTGTGAATTCTATGGAATTAGGCTGATTTTTTCCTCCCCTAATAAGCAGGCGAAGCAGCCCAATTTTTTATGACACACTCGAGTTTGGATTTTAAATTTTAAACAACGGAACACTGAATTAAGTTTTGCATTTAGCAGAGCTCCAAATCCCATAACCAGGGGTATTAAGTCTACAGAGCTTTGATGATATTGCTCTAAAGAACCCAAAGACAATTATTGGCAAAAAGTCATTTTAGCTTTAGTGTTCCCTGGTTACTCAGGGCTGCGTTATGAAAGGGATTGGGATGTTTTCCATGTTTTTCTCTTACCTCAATGTGGAGCTGCCTGGAATTCTCTGCAGGCACATCCTGGGAGATGATGTTTGAGATCTACCCCAGGCAGTCAATAAAAGCACTGAGAGCAGGGTGAGGCTCCATCATCTGCTCCTGCTCCTTTCCTCTGATTCCAGAATGACTTCTGCTTTTTCTTTCACACCCCTCTCACACACTCTGTTATAGTTTGATGTACTCTCAGTGCTTTTAGCCCACACACTGTAACTTCCCAAGGCTGATAACTCAGCTCAGCCCCACGGCACCGTTAAACCAGGAGAGCAAACATCCTGGGAGCCCCAGACACCAAGGGCCTCTCCAGAACACATTTTGGAACCTCAGACAGGCCCAGCCAGGGGGAAGGTTCCTCACAACGAGGGCTTCACTCCAGCCTCTCATTGGGGCATCTTTGATAGATGTGCTAATTAGCAAGGCCTACAATTTTGTGTATTTCAGTGTGACAGGTACATGCATTTTTGGGGCATTCCACCTGGGCCAAGTGCTGCACCCAAGGATCCTGGAATTCTGGATTTCAGGATGCTTGAGATTTCAGGATCTTGGATCACCCAAGATCCCTGAGTTCTGGCTCAGGGAACGGCAGGAGATCGAAGGAGTTGGGGCTCAGTGAGCACTTGGAGCTAAAAGACAGAGATTTCTCTTTAATATTATCACACCTGCTTTGGAGCTGCTGTAATTGAAATTTAAATTCAATTTAATAAAGGCACATAAATGCCTGTGTGAGCCTGATCCCTTGAGTTTATCACTTCAGCGGACAGAAAAGTGGCAGGCAAAGCTGATTCAGAAACCCAAAGGCAGATTTGGGTGCTGATGGGATGCCTCACATCCCTTTGGGATTCCTCACACCCATCAGCACCTTTGGGAGCCCTCATGTCCTTCTGGGGTCCCTCATGTCCCTCTGGGTTCCCTCATGTCTCTCTGGGACTCCTCACACCCATTTGGGTCCTTCACACTCCTCTGGGATCTCTGGGACCCCTCACACCCCTCTGGGACCTCTCACACCCCCCTGGGACACCTCACACCCCTCTGGGACCCCTGACACCCCTCTGGGATCTCTGGGACCCCTGACACCCCCCTGGGACCCCTCCCAGCCCCCTGGGACCCCTGACCTCTGTCTGCACTGCCCATCCCCTGAGCAGGATGATTTGATGTCCATCCCTTTCCCTGGCAGGCCCCTGTGCCTCTTTCCCCAGCATGTTCTGGGATTACAATAAACAATCTGATATCAATAACATCTCCCAGCAGCACAAAACATCTCTACCATGTCTGGAAGGGTCATTTCCTCCTCCTTCCAGGCCTTCAGTTAAGGCTGCTTGTTCCTCTCTTCTTCAGGCACTCCTAAATCCGCAGGGGAAGGCAGGAAAGAGGCAGATCTGTGCCCCTCACACACTGATGCCTTAGGTTTTAAATTTCTATTGTTCCCAGCCCTGCAGTGCCCAGTGTGACTCTGCAGGTCCCTGGAGCTCGTTCAGTGCTGTTCTCTCATGCTCACACTGACATAACAAAGCCTCTCCAGCTCGCTCTCCAAGGACACCCAGACCCTCCTGGGCCCAACAACTGCAAACCTTCATCTTGGGGAGAGGGGGGCAAGCTTGGGCAAATTCCATCCTTGCCTGGCTTCTGCTTGGGCAATTGATGCTGATATCAAAGTGGGAAGAACTCGGGAGCTGTCATTGTCCATGTTGGGATGCACTGAGGCAGGAGCCTCTGGAGCCCAGAGTGTGACCTCTGAAGGCCTTTCCAATCAATCCCTCCTTTATTCCTTTATTCCTGTCTGGGCTCTGTTTTTAGGGAGCCATTTAAGGCATCACAGGAACCACTCCACCCCTTGGCCAGCATGGATCTGCAGGAGCTGCCTGGATTTCAGAGTCACCTTGTGCCACATCTGACGCACACAAATATTTAGGATGAGCTAACAGCCTCTCTTTCCTCTGCTGCAGCGCAACCTTTGAGTTGTTTGTACGTTTTTTTCTGTCACTGTTGTTTTCTTTTTCTCTGAAAAACCCCACACCTTGAGCAGTTCATTTATTTTGCTTTCCAGGAAGCCTCGCTGAGCAGAGGATGAAGCATCACCCTCAGTAATAACAGGCACTTTGTTGGATAACCCATCAGAATTGCTTCCTAAAGAGCCTTCCAGGAGAGGAATGAGCTCTTTGTTGGGATACCGAGTTCCAGGCAGCCTCTGACAGCTGCAAAAGGAATTATTAAGGGTTTTTAAGACATGTGGTTTGCTGAAGCACCGTTCCTTCATAAAGGAAACTGAGCTACCAGGGCAACCCCCAACCCCTTCAAACAGCCAAAAACCCCAAAAGATTCCGGAGCCGAAAGAGCAGCTTTGATAGCAACAGCAGTGTGAAATATTTGTGGGGAAACAAAGAGGAGAACATTTTACAGCTCTGTCTTTCTGCAGCTGCAGGTGCCCGGGGCAGTGTGTTCCTGCTCCTACATGAAGCAGCGTCAGGTATTTCACACCTGATTCAGGTGAAAAATTCCCTGGAACAGCTGCCATTGCCACCAGACCCCGGGGCTCACCCAAACACCTCCGGGAGGAGTCACCCATAACACACCCAGGCAGCACCACCGGCACAGGGGGTAATAAATATCTCTATTTATGGCATTGAAACTGCTCCGTTTGCCTCTCGCTGAGGGAATAAGTGGTATTTTTCCTTCCTGCAGTCCCAAACTCTGAGCTGTGAAAGGCTGAAGCTTCAGGAGGGCCTTTCCCACTGAAGGGAAACACTGGCATCAGCTTTAGGGTACAGGGAGGGAGAAATTCACCCTCAAACACAACCCAACAGTGCTTTAGCTTCGCTTCTTTAAAAACATCAGAATGAGGAATATCTCCAGGCACCCCTGAAGTGTAAGGAGTGAAACCTGTTGGAACCTCACGGGGGTGTGGAAGTGTGTTTAATAACAGTGGTGTGGAGAGCTTGAGCTCAGCAGGGTGGGTTAGAGAGACTGGCGTAAAATCCGGGAGTGGTTTGGGCTGCAAGGGACCCCAAAGCTCAGCTTTAACAATTCCAGAGGAGCTTCATGGTGAGTTCTGCAGGGCAGCCCTGTGTACCCCTGCCCGGCCAGGGGCTGATCCTGGGGTCTGGATGGGAGCTGAGGGAGGTCAGCACCCNGCAGCCCTGTGTGCCCCTGCCCGGCCAGGGGCTGATCCTGGGGTGTGGGTGGGAGCTGAGGGGGATCAGCACCCGGCAGGGATTCCATTTGTAGAGGAAATGCGGATGAAGGATGTTTGGACTTCAGGAGGCTCTTCAAAAATGCTGTTTTATTGCATGTGCAGAGTTACAGCAGTCCAGGGTGTGGGGATTCAGAGCCAGACCTCCAAACTGCCCAGCTGCAGCTTAAGGGAATACCTGAAGCCAAATTCTGCTCAAGTTACAAGGCATTATATGTTTTTCTTTACTGAATATCTTAATGCATTACAACCAATTAGCATCATACACAATACCTTTACATTTGCCTATAGCCTATCACCACTGCTGTCATTACCATATTATAGTCATTATTATCCAATCACAAGAGTAAGTGTGTAACAATTTAAGATTACAATGATAAATTCTTAGAGCTTTTTTCCACTTGCTACATTGACCTTTATTTGTTTGCCTGCAGTATCTTTTTGCTTGGTATAACATGTCTTTTATTTACTTGTGCTCTTCTTGAGACTGATTTACTTGGTAAAAAACATGTCTTTGTTTGTAGTCACTTGAGACTGATTTACTTGGTAAAAATCATGTCTTTGTAATCACATACCTTTGTCCTTGACATAAAAAATCTCCTTCTAACTCACTTCCAACCTTTGCCTCCTCAGTCACTCAGTCACCACTGGCTCAGCAAAATATCTCCTGCTCTATATCAAAACTCGCTTTCATTTCTATCTCATTCTCAGTTCCTACATTCAGAAATCTTTCTGCCAGCCTTACATGTCTGTCATCCTTCCCAACCCCATTGCTGCAAGCACGGTCAGGGCTGGAGAGCCACAACCTCGGAGAGAATTCCCAGGGCTCAGGGAGCGCCGTGCTCAGCCACTGGAAACCAGGCGAGTTCTGCAAGGCTTAGCAAAGCTGGATTATGGCACAGGGATGTGGCATCTGCTTCTCAGCTGCTTCTGAGAGAACAGCTAAAGGGCTTTTGTGGGGTTTTGTTGTTTGTTTTGTTTGTTTTGTGTGCTTATTTTGCGCTTCTGAGCCTTTGGAACTCGCAGCGGAACAGGCCAACAGCAGAGAAAAATGCAGAATGGTCCAGAAACTGAAGGAGGGGAGATTTAGGTGGGATAATTGGGCAGGAATTGTTCCCTGGGAGGGTGGGCAGGCCCTGGCACAGGGTGCCCAGAGCAGCTGTGGCTGCCCCTGGATCCCTGGCAGTGCCCAAGGCCAGGCTGGCCATTGGGGCTGGGAGCAGCCTGGGGCAGTGGGAGGTGTCCCTGCCATGGCAGGGGTGGCACTGGGTGGGATTTGGGGTCCCTCCCATCCCATTCCATGATTCCGTGGTTCTGGGACAGGATTCCTGGCAGATTTCTGGCCCAGCCAAGCCCCTCCAGGATGGGGATCCCACCCCTCACCCCTGACCCCTCAGATCTCCCCAGTCCCAGTGCCTCAGGGATGGAACACTCTCAAATCCAACACCACCACATAAATTAAACAACTCTCAAATATTAAAACAATAAATTGAAGGTTTTTGCCATTTTCCATCCCCTTTGCAGCAGCACTTCTGTTCCCCACTGCTTTTCTGGTTTGCTCTTTGTTTTCTTTTCATAACTTTATGGCAGAACAAAGAAGCTCCCTGGTTTCTGTCAGCCTTTGCTTGCTGTGACTCACGTGCTCTGGGGGGAAAGCCAAGGCTCTGGCTGCAAACAGAATTAATTCTCAAACTCCTAAACTGCTCCTAAATAGGTTGAAAGCACAGATTTAAATCTACATAAAGTGCATCTTTATCATATTTGAAACTTTAGGCGAAACTTGTCTGTGAGTAATACCCAAAACTCATCTTGTGGGTTTTGTTTCAGAACCCATTTCAGTAACAACACCAGGCAGCTGGAACTTGGAAGGAATGAGACAGAAGTGTACAGAAATTTTGCAGGAATGGGAGTAAAGGATGGATACAGTCCAATTTTTCAATATTAAAAGATTTTTCTTGTGCTCTTAAACATGGACATTAAACCTTCTGAAGACATCCTGAGACACATAATTGTGAGGGGAGAATTTTACAAGAGAATGATGAATTAATTATCTGTGAGTGAAGCTGATGGAATCCTGGGATCTCTGAGTCTGGAAGGGACCCACGAGGATCCCTGAGCCCAGCTCTGCTCCTTGCCTGAGGTAACATCTCCTGTTTGCCTCTGAGCTTCCTCACCCCAGTCCAGGTCTCTGATCTGCTCCCTCCTCACTCTTGTGTTTACCCTTTTTATTCCCTTTTTCACTCTGATCTCTGTCCAGGGAGGGATTTCCAATGATTTGTCCTCCAGGATAAATCAGAACCTCCTCCCTCTGGCTGGTTAATCCTGAGATCAACCTGTTAATCCTGAGATCAAAGACCAGCACGGTCCTTGCCTTTGTCCACCTTTGCACCTGCACAAGGACAAAGTGTCTCCTCCAGTTACACCAGTGCAAGGACACTGGGGAAAAACAAATAAATGAGGCAGCTACAACCAAAAAAAAAAGAGGAGAAAAGGGAATCTGAAAGGATTATTTCTTCTTTTCCTCATTGCCACAGTTCTGGGCTCTCCTGGGCAGCGAGGACGGGACCCTCCCTGTTCCCAGGGCTGGAGGGGACTCTCTGCCAGCCTGAGCAGGGATTGCAGCAGCTTCCAGGCTCCTTGCAGGAATACTTTCCCTCAGGGATCTCAGCTGTTTCGTGGCGCAAATCCTGCATTATCCTTTGCACTGGGATTGCTCCAGGGTAGCCCAGGGCCAGGCTGTGCTCGGTGCTGCAGGAACTCAGCACTGGGAACCCTTTCCCAGCGAGGGATGAGGAGAAAAATCCCTGGGAGCAGCTGCCTGAGGGCTGTGGGGCTGGGGATCCCTCCAGCCAAGCTCCTCTGCCACGAGGGAAATCGCTCAGAGCACTCCGGGGCACGAGCAGAAGCCCAGCAGGAAAAAACAGAGATTGGAAAAGCAAATTGGATTGGTTTGGTCACTAAAACGGAAAGAGCAGGAGAGGAACCACAGTTCTGTACCTGGGCAGTGCCATAAATCAAGGCCAGTGCGGGTGGGGCTGAGGGAAGAAGAGGACAAGGGAGGAAGGCTCTAAACCCACGGAGAGGAGCTTTGGTTTGGATTTTAGGATGGAATTGTTCCCTGGGAGGGTGGGGAGGGGCTGGGATGGAATTGCCAGAGCAGCTGTGGCTGCCCCTGGATCCCTGGCAGTGCCCAAGGCCAGGCTGGACATTGGGAGCAGCCTGGGACAGTGGGAGGTGTCCCTGCCGTGGGACAGGGATGAGCTTTGGGGTCCTTCCCAACCCAACCCAACCCAACCCAATTCCATGACTCTGAGATAAATTCCAACTCTTTGATATTTCCCTGAAGGAGGAAAACTCACCAAGGCAGAGTGGCTCCTGTTGGAGGCCAGGACTAAACCCAGCCCTGCACAGACTTAGGGAGGATTTAATGGGAAACCTTCCCAGCCCTCACCCAGCACTGCACACTGGATGTCAGGCAGGGGAAAACTTCTCCTCTGAATCCCCAGATCTGGTGGGACTCCTCTGTAATCCACACTCTTCTCCAGGTCTTTTGAAGCTTCACTTTAGGCTAAATTCAAGTGAGCAGTCTTGATTTGCGATTCCTCACAGCATTTTCACTCTCGAGCTCTCTGTTGCTTTGTTTGCTTGGAAAGGAGGATAAAAAACAGCGAGTGAAGAGAAATCACTCTGTAAATCAATGCCTGGAGAGCCCTTAGCTGAGAAATGATTTTATTTATTAAAGATGTGAAAATCCCCCTTCCATTTCACACCTAAATCTTCGCTTAAGCAAGATAACTCCAGTCCTGGATGAGGAACAACCAGCGAGAAGGAGAAATGTTTGGGAGTAGCAGAAACGGTGGGGGTTGAGCTCATCAGGGTTTTATAACACACAAAAAGGAGAGAATGGAGTCTTTTAACACCAAAAAGAGCAAATAGAATCTGAAATATGGCCCTAAAATCTGCGCCATCCTTGCAACAAGAGCTTTTCCAGCTGTCTGACAGCTTTAAAGATGTTCCATCCGAAGGAATAACAGAGGTATTTGTCACCCAGGCCAGTGGTTATTTTGTCCCCAGCTGAGGTTTTCAGGCTCATTCAGGAATCAAAGGCTTGTGACAGGCACAGGATTATGAAGGATTTGGGCAGTGCTGACCCACAACACATCCCTCACCTCTGCTGTGCCCAACCTGCTCAGGAACTGCCCTTCCCCGAGTCCTTTCTTGTTTATATTGCTACAAATAAACATTTATCTGGTCATTTATCTGTAGTGGAGCAGCATCAATTTAATATTAATCCATTCTCCTCCTTGAGAAATTAAAGTTCTGCAGTGGCTTCCCTGTGATTTGGGAATACAAAATTCCTCTTTTAACATCATTTACTTGATTTTTTTATTAATTTGTTTTCATTTTTACTGGAAAATTCCCATTTAGCTCAAATCAAAGAGGGTTGGGTTTAGATTCTGGGGTTTTTAAGTAATGCTGGGAGTGAGGAAGGAGCCACATTGGCAGCAGGGCTGGGTTCGAGTCTTGCTTCTGCATTCAGCAGCCCTTTTTCCCATCCATAGGATGGGTTGGGATATTGGGAAGGAATTCTTGGCTGTGAGGGTGGCTCAGGGCTGGGATGGAATTCCCAGAGCAGCTGTAGCTGCCCCTGGATCCCTGGCAGTGCCCAAGGCCAGGCTGGACATTGGGGCTGGGAGCAGCCTGGCACAGGGGGAGCTGTCCCTGCCCAGGGGATGAATTTGGGGTCCCTTCCTGCCCAGACCATTTGGGATTCTGGGATTCCATCCAGTCTCAGAGCAGGATTCCCCCATGGATTCCTCTCCTCAGTGCAGATGCTCAGCTCAGCCCATCCCAGTTCCTGCTGGCTCCCACTGGGATGTCAGGGGACTCCTGGGCTCAGCATTCCAGGGAAGAGCAGGCTTGGGAAGGGTTTTGTTCCTGCAGGGAGAGTGGAGAGCAGCCATGAGGAGCTGCTCCTGCAGCAGGCTGCAGCCCCTCCTGAACCAGGGAACCTTGCATGGGGTGTGCCTGGAAAATCCCCCAAAACAGGCAGGGACTTGACAGCATTTTTTGGTTAAAAAGAGGTGGTTTTCTGTGTTTGGCTGGGATGGGTTCCCAAAGAGCCCCCAGGAGATGGATCCTCCTCATCCCGGGGCTGTTTTAACAGGGATGCAGGGAAGGGCAGCTCCTCCTCTCAGTGAAGCCCCTGCTGCCGCTGAGAAGCTGCAATAAATTGATACCAGAATGATTTTTGCCTTCTTTTACACCCCTCTCACACACTCTGTTATAGTTTGATGCATTCTCAGTGCTTTTAGCCCACACACTGTGACTTCCCAAGGCTGATAACTCAGCTCAGCCCCACGGCACCGTTAAACCAGGAGAGCAAACATCCTGGGAGCCCCAGACACCAAGGGCCTCTCCAGAACACATTTTGGAACCTCAGACAGGCCCAGCCAGGGGGAAGGTTCCTCACAACGAGGGCTTCACTCCAGCCTCTCACTGGGGGATCTTTGATAAATATGTTAATTTTGCAAGGCCTATAATTGTGTGTATTTCAGTGTGACAGGTCCATGCATTTTCAGGGCATTCCACCTGGACCAAGTGCTGCACCCAAGGATCCTGAAATAAATCCCGAGGTAAAAACCCCTTTTCCCCATAAACTGTGTTTTGGTTTTAGTTTTAAGACCAGGAAAAGGCAACGAATGCTTCCTCTCATTGTTGGGATCTCTGAGCACAGGGAGAGCCACGGGAGGCACAACTGCATGCAAAAATCAGAAAATAACATCCTGGTGCAAGTACAGCACTGTCATGAACAAGTTGTAACAATTGAATTCATTACTGGAAGCTAAATTTCCCCTATTTCCAGCAAGCCCCTGTGCCTTTGGGATGGATTGTGCAGCTCCGTCCCCTCCAGCAATAAAGCCTTAATAGGCTGGAACTTTTCAATTGTGTGCCTGGCAATGGGATGCAGTTTCATTTTATAAGGGGCCATCAATAATACATAAAAAATATTGTAAACCAGAATGTGATTATTTTAATTCCTCGGAGCAGGTTTGGAGAAACAGAGGGTGGGGTGCAACACTCAGCAGGGCCCGAATGCAATTATTTATTCCCATTAAACTCCACTGGAGATGGTCAGAACCTGCTGTGCAAACAGAGTCCAAAACCTCCCTCTAGTCTTGGTGCCCAGAGAATTGTGGATTCCTCATCCCTGGCAGTGCCCAAGGCCAGGCTGGACATTGGGGCTGGGAGCAGCCTGGCACAGTGGGAGGTGTCCCTGCCATGGCAGGGCTGGCACTGGGTGGCATTTGGGGTCCCTCCAACCCAAACCATGCAATTCCATGTTAATCAAATCCTAATCCTAAAACACCAGCCCTGCCCAGCAAACTGCATCAGCCTCTAGGTTTGAACCGGGCAGGAAAGAAGTTTTAAATTGTGTTTTTCAACCAAAAACCTCTCTTGGGGCAGAGGCTGGGGCTTGAGGGCACATTTTCCCATTATCCACAGCTCTGCTCCCTGGCAGGGAATAGGAACATGCTGGGGATGTGTCCCTGGGGACAGCACAAGGGGAAAAGGGAGAGTTTCCTACAGCCACTGTCACCCCTAGCGGGATGTTGTTGCCTTTCTTTGGTCTTAAAATTCAAACCAAAACACAGTTTATGGGGAAAAAGGGGTTTTTACCTTGGGATTTATTTCAGGACCCTTGGGTGCAGCACTTGGTCCAGGTGGAATGCCCTGAAAATGCATGGACCTGTCACACTGAAATACACACAATTATAGGCCTTGCAAAATTAACATATTTATCAAAGATCCCCCAGTGAGAGGCTGGAGTGAAGCCCTCGTTGTGAGGAACGTTTTTCTTGGATGGACCTATCTTAGTTTATAAAAATATGTTTTGGAGAGGCCCTTAGACTGTTTGGTCTCCTGGTTTAGTGGTACAGTGAGTTTTAGTTAAGTTATTAGATTTGGAAAGTTACATTGTTTGGGCTAAAAGCACTGAGAATACATCAAACTATAGAAGAGTGTGTGAGAGGGGTGTAAAAGAAAAAGCAAAAACTCCATAAAATATAAATACTATATATAAAATATAAATACTATAAAAGATTATGTAAGAGTATGTATATTTTTCTTCTTATAGAAGAAAAAGCAAAAATAATCCTCCTGGCATCGATGTGAGCCTCGGGGGCAGCAGTGGGACAGGCACTGCCCTGCACCCTGCACAGGCAGCACCCCGAATTTCCATGCCAGCTGGGAGGGACCAGGCTGTGCCCCCTCAGAGACCCTCTGCCTCCTCCTGGGCCCCTTCTGGGAGCCGTCCTAGAAACCTCAAACACAGTGAAGAACTATCAAATAACGCGGGGGAGGAGGAAGAGGAGGAGGGTTTTAAGGCAGATCTCTCTTGGAAAGGGTAAATGGGAATTTGGGGGAATAGCAGGGGAGCCACTGAGTGTTCAACTACAGACTGACCTTNTATGTATATTTTTCTTCTTATAGAAGAAAAAACAAAAAAAAAAATCCTCCTGGCATCGATGTGAGCCTCGGGGGCAGCAGTGGGACAGGCACTGCCCTGCACCCTGCACAGGCAGCACCCCGAATTTCCATGCCAGCTGGGAGGGACCAGGCTGTGCCCCCTCAGAGACCCTCTGCCTCCTCCTGGGCCCCTTCTGGGAGCCGTCCTAGAAACCTCAAACACAGTGAAGAACTATCAAATAACGCGGGGGAGGAGGAAGAGGAGGAGGGTTTTAAGGCAGATCTCTCTTGGAAAGGGTAAATGGGAATTTGGGGGAATAGCAGGGGAGCCACTGAGTGTTCAACTACAGACTGACCTTTAGTTTACTCCTCTTTTACCTGAGAAGAGAAAATAAGGAGTATTTGGGATGTGCATGTTTAATTAGCACATAATCTATTCCAGCATCGTGGCAGGGGTGGGAATCACAGCACCTTTAATGCTCCCCTCCACCCCAAAGCAATCTGTGACACTCTGGTCTGAAACAATCAAAATGCAATCACGGAGCTGATCTCTCATTCAATACAATTAAAGCTATTTAATTGGTGTTTAATGTGGTGAGATTGCCCATCGTGAACTCTTAGAGCACAAGGTGGGAGATCACAGAATCCCCCGAGCTGGAAGGGACCCACAGGGATGATCCAGCCCAGTTCCTAGCCCTGCCCAGACCCCCCAGCCATCCCCCCTGTGCCTCAGAGCTTTGTCCAAACCCTTCTGGGCTGGCATTTCTCCCCTTCTCACCCAGCCCAGCTAACCCTGAGCCACCCCAGGCACCGGGAGGGGACATTTCTGTGGGCACACAAGGCCAGCGTGTCCTGCAGCTGTGCACAGCAGCATGAACACATTCTGCCAGCCAGGCTCCCTTCTCCTGCCAGATCAGCGTTTTCCCGGGACAAACTTGCGTTATTTACAGGAATAGCAGGACTCAGCAGCAGGAGGAGATCTGGGACAGCTCCTCGGGCAGCAGGAGCAGCCTCCCTGCAGGGAAAGCTCTGGGGCTCCTCACACTGCAGGTTTGCTCTGCAAAGGATAAACCCTGGTGATGCCAGGACGGTTTCTTTGTCTTTTTTTTATACTCTTACATACCCTTTAATATAGCTTTATGTATTCTCAGTGCTTTTAGCCCACATATTGTAATTTTCCAAGGCTGATAACTCAGCCAAAACCCACTGTTGTTAAGCCAGAAAACCAAACATCCTGAAAGTCCCAAACACCAAGGTCCTCTCCAAAACTTATATTTGTAAACTAAGACAAACCCATGCAAAAAGAAAGTTCCTTAAAACAGAGAGTTCACTCACACCTCTCATTAAAGAATCTTTGATAAATATGCTGATTTTCAAAGCCTATAGTTGTGTGTATTTCAGTGTGTAGAGAAGCAGTGTCTGCATTTCGGGAGGCTTGAAACTGAAAAAAACACCAAAAAAAGAATATTTGAATGATGCACAGAAATCTATGAATATGTCTGAGACTCGGGCATTTAACAGAAGAGGTTTGTTAGCTAAGGTGTGCCTCTGGCATCGTGCCAAGCACCAGGCCCTATTAACTCTTTATTTCTGTCTCCTATTGTCCTTTTTATTAAACCCCTTATTAAACCTTTTTAAATTTTACCAGGAGTGAACCTCGTTTTTAATAGACCCCAAGGAACCTGCTTTTGGAGTCCCAGGAATCTGCTTTTGGAGCTCCAGGAATCTGCTTTTGGAGTCCCAGGTGTCTGCTTTTGGAGCCCCAGGAATCTGCTTTTCCCTCGCTCCCTTTTCTGCCCGGCCCAGCAGCGCTCCCTGCCCGGCCCAGCTCTGCTCCCCTCCCGGTGGGATCGCGCTCCCGGAGCTGTGTGCTGAGCGCTCTGACATCTCTCCTCGCTCCCCCTCCATCCTCTCCCCGCAGCCTCACCCGCCGCATGTGCTGGAGGATAATGCATTCGCGGGGAGATCACACCAGCAGTGACACACGGCAGGGCTCGGGGTGCCAGCTCTGTCCTCCCCCTCCGCACTCCGTGTCACACACCGAGCTCGTGTCGCTCGGGATGACAGCTCCTGGCTCGGCTTGGCTCTCAGAGCAGCCTCCTCTCCCCAGCTCTGGCCAGGCTGTTCCCGTGCTGATTCCACAGATCCCTGCCTCACCAGAGCCTCCTGATTCTCCATCCCCAGCGCAGGGACCTTCATCAGGTCTCTTCTTTAAAACCCTCTCTAAATGGAGCCTGTTTTGTATCGTCCCTCCCGTGCAGCCCCTTCCACGTGTGATTGGGACTAACCAGACGCGGTTCGCACCCCGCACAACCCCACAGATCTATAGGATAACGCGCTGTTAATTAATCCCTCCTCATTAAACAGGGCAGGTCCCCAGCGACTCTCCCCTTAGGGTGTGGCTGTGTCCAGAGGAAAAGACCTGGGCCTGGAAGGAATGGATTTACAGGGAAGGATTTACAGCAATTCGCTCATTAATTAGCGCCTGAACTGGGGAGTGTGGAAGCGCAGGGACGGCTCCGATCCCTGCTCTGGGACCAGGGACCCCAGGGAGCGGCTGGAGCTGTGCCAGGGGAGATTTAGGTTGGATTTTAGGGAAAGAGGGTGCTGGCACTGCCCAGGCTCCCCAGGGAATGGTCCCAGCCCCGAGGCTGCTCCAGGAGCGTTTGGGCAGCACTGCCAGGGATGCCCAGGGTGGGGTTGTTGGGGGGTCTGTGCAGGGACAGGGACTGGATCCCTGATCCCTGTGGGTCCCTTCCAGCTCAGGATAGTCTGTGATTCTAAAATCCCCTTTTCCTAGCAGAGCAGCCACCCCAGCCCCTCACGGTGCCTCTGACCCCGGGATGATGCCTTAAATGGCTCCCTAGAAAGAGAGACTAGACAGGAATAAAGGAAAAAGGTGGTGTTTGTTTGAAAGGCCATCAGTGCTCACAGGGGAACCCCGGAATTTTCCTAATTCCCAATTCCCAAAATGTCTTCAGCAGCACAGCAGTCCCCAAAACAAAACCAAAGCCTCCCCATTTCCTCGGTGCTGCTCCAAATATTAAAACCCAAGAGCAGCTGGTGGTGTCCTCTACCCTATCCTGAGGCTGAGGGATTTGTAGGGAAAAAGATTTCCCAGATCATCCAGCCAGCCTCTGACCGATCACCACCATCCCCACTAAACACACAACCCCAAAATGTTTTGTCCAAAACAAAAATGTTTTTAACCCTTCCAGCCACGGAGACTCCACATGAACCCTCATGAGAAGCATCCCCACGTACCAAGAAGTCCCTGGAGTCCGGGTAGGTTTTGGGATGGGGTTTTCAGCCTGTGCAAAGCCCCAGAGCTTCCCTGAAATCTGTCTGTGCCTCCAGGGAACAAGGAGCCAGCCCAGGAACGCTGCCCTGGAATGTTGCTGCTTTGCTTCCCAGTGCAGTCGCCAGAAGACAAAAGAAATCATGTTTGCTGCATGAGAAATGTGTTCCTAGCTCAGGAGAGGGAAGGAAACTTCATTTTCTTTAAAGAATAGTTGGAAAATTGGATATTTCTGAAAAATGAATATCAAGCAGCCGAGTCCCCGAGGAGCGACAGCTTCCCAAGGAAACCTCTGAGGATCCTTCCGAGCACACAGCATGAATAATTCCCGAAATAATCATCAGGGGAAGCAGAGAGGTGGCTCGGCAACTTCAAGAGAGGGAATCACTGCAGGGGGACAAATCTGAGCCGGGTGCCATTGCATGAACTCAGTGAGAGCGAGGTGGAGTCCCTGTCCCTGGAGGGGTTCAACAGCCCTCTGGATGTGGCACCTGGTGGCCTTGGCAGCGCTGGGAATGGTTGGGATCGATGTTCCCAGAGGGATTTTCCGAAGGACATGCTGCTGTGGGTGCCACACGGGTGGTGGCAGGCCCTGGTCCCCATCTCCCAGCCCTGGCACTGCCCCAGCCAGGCCCTGAGGCTGCTCCCTCGGTGATTTTGGGATCAGTTAAACCCTGTCCTAACCCACGGCTCTGGGGCATTGTTATAAATGCATATTTTATTGTTGGCTTTTCGCAAATATTACAATGAATGTTATATTTGTAATGTAAGAAAATGAAGTGGAATGAAAATGTTTCATTTTAAAAAGTAGTGTGATGTCTTAGGATTATATCATATGTAGAATGTTTCTTTATGTAGTAAACTATGATAGCAAAGATGAGCAAGGAAATTCCCCAAATTCCTGGACTGTCTGGCTGAAGATAACATGGACAGGCCTCAGAGCCTGGAATGAAGAATGGATCGATCAGAAGTGGAACGCAGGATAACCGGATAGGGGAGAATGGAAACCCAAAGAGATCCCAAAAAAGGAATATTTGAATGATGCACAGAAATCTATGAATATGTCTGAGACTCGGGCATTGAACAGAAGAGGTTTGTTAGCTAAGGTGTGCCCCTGGCATCGTGCCAAGCACCAGGCCCTATTAACTCTGTGCTTTATTTCTGTCTCCTGTTGTCCCTTTTATTAAACCCCTTATTAAACCTTTTTAAATTTTACCAGGAGTGAACTTCATTTTTCACAGGCATCATTGAGCACTGAAGACAACAGGCCGGGGCTAGCGTTTGTCACCTGGGACCTGAGCCAGGACTGCTGCACACGAGGCCAGGGCGAGGGAGGGACTTGGGGAGCAGGGGCTGGGAACGCCATGATTCCCTGCCCAAGAGCCATGAGAGAAATCCCTTTCATATCAAAGACACATGGGGCTTACAAATATTTTTAAAAATCCCCGGTGCTCACCCGCAGGAAGGTTTCCATGGATTTCATTCCCAAGGGGCCCCTGAAGCTCCTGCAGGACCACCCTCACCCCCTGTGCCAGGCAGGATGGGAAGCATGGCCTTGGGGTTGTGAAAAACGAGGTTCACTCCTGGTAAAATTTTAAAAGGTTTAATAAGGGGTTTAGTAAAAGGGACACCCAGTGCCAGCCCTGCGCTCAGCCCCTGATCCCAGGAGAGCTGCAAACAGATATCGGCTCCTTATCTCTGCCGGGTGAAAGTGAGACGGGCAGGATTAGCACCTGAGCTGGCCCCGGGCCAGCTTTAGCCACTGCTTTAGCCACTAATCCCTGCTCATCCCTGCTCCGAGATTAACGCCGCACAAGGTGCTAAGCCTGGCTTTGAAAGGCGAGCACAGAGCCCTGGGAGTGATCGCTGGCACCAGGGCAGCACTGGCTGCTCCCAACAGCAGGAGAGGCAGAGAGCTGTGGGGATGCAGAACGTCACCAGTGTGAAAAACGAGGTTCACTCCTGGTAAATTTTTAAAAAGTTTTAATAAGGGTTTTAGTAAAAGGGACAACAGGAGACAGAAATAAAGCACAGAGTTAATAGGGCCTGGTGCTTGGCACGATGCCAGAGGCACACCTTAGCTAACAAACCTCTTCTGTTAAATGCCCAAGTCTCAGACATATTCATAGATTTCTGTGCATCATTCAAATGTTCCTTTTTTGGTGTCTCTTTGGGTTTCCATTCTCCCCTATCCGGTTATCCTGCGTTCCACTTCTGATCGATCCATTCTTCATTCCAGGCTCTGAGGCCTGTCCATGTTATCTTCAGCCAGACAGTCCAGGAATTTGGGGAATTTTCTTGCTCATCTTTGCTATCCTTAGTTAACCACATAAAGAAACATTCTACATATGATATAATCCTAAGAAATCACACTACTTTTTAAAACAAACTATATCCATGCCACTTCATTTTCTTACATTACACACATGACATTCATTGTAATATTTGCGAAAAGCCAACAATACAATCTGCATTTATAACAATGAAGCATCACCCAGCAGCAGTATGGTCACCACTGCCCCTGTCCTGGAGTGTCACATCCAGAGGTGTTCTGCACCCTTCCAGGGAAGGTGACCCCACCACTGCCCTGTTGTGATGCTTGACAGCCTTTTCTGCAGGGAAATTTTCCTCACTGCCCCATCAGACCTCTCGTGGTGCAACCTGAGGCCATTCCCTGCTGTCCTGTCCCTTGTTCCCGGGGAGAAGCCCATGCAGGCCTGTAACAAGGGCCAAAAACAAAAACCAGGATTCCCAGGGCTGTGGAATTCTACACCAAAAGCATCTTTGTCCTGCTCAGAGTGTGAGGTTTGGTGCAGCTCCTCACACACCACAAACTCCATCACACAAAGGTCCCTCCCACCCCAGTGCCTTCAGGATAACCCCCAGGAGAAGAGACAAACTGATTTCCACGGGTGGGATCTAACCCAAACCCTTTTGATTCATCATAAGCCATTAATGGCAGTGGTAATGAGCATGCACTAAACATTCCATAAAATATGTAAAGCCTGGATGGCTCTCAATAGATCTTGGCAAGTGCCTCGTTTAACCTTCACAGCTCATGAAAAACTGTTCCAACTTCCCCGTCTCAGACATGAAAACCATTGATTGTTTACAGCTTTGCATGACCTTTTGTGACAAGTGGGGAAAATGATGAGATATTCGGGTGTAATTCAATCATGAAATATGCTCCAAATTATGTGGGGTTGCAAAGTTGCTCCTGCACATTTATTTCAGCTCCCAGCCTCATCCAAGTCTTGGGAGAAGATGTGTAGGGAACTGTTTCCAAGTGCGGTGTTCTGAGTGCAGATAAACTGTTAATGTCTGGGCTGAAAAGTTGCTCATAACTATAAAATCTATAATTAATTTAAAAAAACATCAGCCAAATGACACTTTGCAGTTATAGATGTGCACCGAGATCCTCTGCTGGGAGAGCTGTGCAAGGCCTTCCCCAGGCTCACGGGAAATGTTCCAAACACATTTCCACAGCACCAAATCTCGGTCTGACAGCACCTTCATCACCCACCTTGAGCCTGGGCCTCAGACGAGAGCTTTGCCTCCCTGCTGATCCCGCAACAAAGCCCTTAGGGGGTTAAAATCAGGACAGCAAATCCTCCCCTACCCTGGGATCTCATTTACCTTCCTCCTCCTCATATTTCCAGTTTACTTCACTTCAAACCCTGCTCACCACCTGAGCTCTGCCTCCTGTGCCTGGGAATTGTCTCATCCTCCAGACCTGGAATCACAGCCACGAGTGATCCCTGAAATGGATTTTTGGGAAAGCAGTGTTACAGGAACCCCTGGAAACCAGGTTGGGCCAGAATATACCCTTTGTTGTGCATTATTTCAGCCGTGGTGCCTCTGTGCCTCCTGTCCATGGCAGAGGTCAGGGAATCATGGAATGGCCATTCCCAGTGTGAAAAATGACCTTCACTCTGTTGGTAAAATGTAAAAGGTTTAATAAGGGGTTTAATAAAAGGACAATAGGAGACAGAAATAAAGCAAAGGGTGAATACAGCTGGTGCCTGGCAGGCTGCCAGGGGCACTCCTTAACTCAGAAAACATTTCTTTCAATACAACAGCATATTGCATATTCATGGCTTCTCATGCATGATCCAAACATTCCTTTTTTGGTACCTTTTGGGTTTCAAGTTCTCCCCATCCTGCCACTATTTCCTTCTTGCAGCTCTGTTGTGGTGCAGTTCTGCTGCCCAAATCCTCTGGTTCTCCTGTGTTCCACTTCCTGATCAATAAATTCTTCCTTCCAGGGTCTGAACCCTGTCATTGTTATCTGCATCCAGGCAATCCAGGAATGTGGGGAACTTCCTTGCTTATCTTTGCTATTCTCTGAGTTAGTTACATGAACAAAAAGGAGCATTCTACATCTCATGCTGTAATTCTAATACATCACACTGCTATTTCTAAGAAACTCTATCCATGCAACTGAGTTTTCTAGCGTCACACATGTGACATTCATTTTAATATTTGTGAAAAGCCAATAATGCAATCTGCACTTACAACCCCAGGGCTCCTGTCCTGCTCTCTGGGGGCAGAGGTCAGAGCTGCAGTCCCAGGGAGCATCCCCTGCCCAGCTGGACACACTGAGTGACCTCAGCTGCTCCTCAGGGCCATCCCCATCCTCAGAGCTCGAGGATTCCTCTGGGGAAGGCTGAGCCTGCTGTGCTTTGGGGGCTCTGCAATATTCCAGAGGCTGAGATCCCTGCCGGAGCTGCCCTGTGGAAGGAGCAGCTGCCCTGGGGGCACTCACCCTGACCTCCTCCCAGCCAAACCAGATTTCCAGCTCCAGTGGGAGGATGTTTCCAGTGACACTGGGAACGTTTGGTCCTTCCCCTAAATCAGCCCTGGGTTCTGCAGCAGGGGAGGAGCGACAGGGACCAACTCCTGGTGAACTCTCAGCTGTGAAATCCTCTCCATATGCAGCTTTTTTTACGGCTCTTTGGAGTTTTACAGCAGGCAAAACCCTTCAGTGGCCATTTCAGGAACACAATTCAGTCTGAATTTTAGGGATATGCAATAGATGGATCACATTCACCCCAAATCTGAGGATGGGAACGGACTGGGTCCAACTGCCCAGAAGGTCCTGCTCATCACCATTGTTTCTTGTAAAAGTTTCTTGAAAAACAGTTTCTTGAGTGCCTTAAATCCCTCAAACACCTCAAACCCCAACTTTTACTATTATTTATGTCCCACTCTATGTCCATATTTTATCATTTCCACTTCAGCTTGAGCACCAGAGCCACTTGTGGCAAGACAAAGTTTCCTGCAATAGGTGTTGGTTTGGAAGGAGTCCCAGAATGCCTCCCAAAATAAACCCTGCAGACTTCTGAGGCAGAATGAGCTTCCCTCGCTGGAATGGGGCATTGAAAGCTTTTTGCAGGTTGTAAATGTTTAAATCTGCAAACAGGATCCCAGAATCACACTGTNGAGGCAGAATGAGCTTCCCTCGCTAGAATGGGGCATTGAAAGCTTTTTACAGGTTGTAAATGTTTAAATCTTGTTGCAAACAGGATCTCAAAATCACACTGTAAATGTTTAAATCCTGCTGCAAACAGGATCCCAGAGTCACACTGTAATTTAAATCCTGCAGCAAATAGGATCTCAGGATCACACTGTAAATGTTTAAATCCTACTACAAACAGGATCACAATATATCAAAGGTGGCCCAGGAGAGCATCCTTAATGAGCAGTGACAGCTCTGCTCTGCCCGGGCCCCAGCCCTGCCCCTCCCCGGCAGCAGCTCTGCCAGAGCCCACAAAACACAACTGTTGGAGCAGCACAAGACAAAAGCGACGCTAATTATTAATTAGCAGAGCTGCAGGCGGTTGTGTAGCCATCAGTGGGAAGCTCAGACAGAGCAGTGGCACAGCCGGGCGGGGAGGGAGCGGTGCCAGGCGGGGTCAGCCGGGCATGGCACTGCTCCTGTCCCCAGGGAATCCCACCTGGGTGCCCATGTGCAGCTGATGGGGCAGGGCAGCGCGGGAAGGGAGAGCAGTGAGCCAGCCCCGCTCCCCGTGCCCTGCCTCCTGCTCCCAGACCTGCGTTCCGCGATTATCTGAAATCTCTGGCACAGACGAAGCGCAGGAAGAGCAGGAATGGACGTGCTGGCAACCAGGAGCTGGTTTGCTTTCCTTCAGCTCATGTCTCCAGCTGAAACCTTGGGCAGAGAGCAGAGAGCAGAGAGCAGAGAGCAGAGAGCAGAGAGCAGAGAGCAGAGAGCAGAGAGCAGCTCTTCCATCCTGTCCCATCCCATCCCATCCCATCCCATCCCTCCCTCCATCCATCCATCCATCATCCATCCATCCATCCTCCCTCCCTCCCTGTCTCCCAGCTGCAGCCCCTGTCTCTCCAGGGATCCCCAGCTGGGTTCAGCCTGTGTTTGTGTCTCAGCCCCAGCTCAGGCCGGGCTGTGCTGCTCCAAGCCCATTCCCAGGACTCTTCTGAGCAGATCCTGGAGGAGCTGTGCTTCCCAGGAAATCCTGTCACCGCATGGCACAACAGAGCCGAGCAGGAACACTGCTGGACCTCTCCTGCAGCAGAATTCCATGGGTCTGAGGAGCACCCCAAATCCTGTGGGATGAGGCAGCAAATCCCACAAACCCAGAAAACGGGGCTGTGTTAAGGGAAGCTCAATCAGCTGTTGAAGCACCAACACCAACAATTAATTCTTGTAGCTGTAACGAGTTTGAGGCAGAGCTGTGACTCTCCCACACTCCTTTCCCACAGAGATGTGAGGAATTCTCCTCCTCCTGCCCCAAGACTTGCCAGCTCAACATAATCCCAATCTCCTCAGGAGCAAAGGGCAGAGCAGAGGGGTTTGCAGGGAACAACTCACTCCTCCTGGAGAATCCAGACACAGGAATACGAATATGGCATTTCCCCCTCTCCCTGTGCCCACCATGGACTGCACTGAGTCATCTTTAATTCAATTAATTAATTAATTAATTATACAAGTTATATTGCTTCATATGAAACGACTTCAAATAGTTTGGGTTCTCTCATGTTTAATGCTTCACTAGCAGAGCATTTTTCTTAGATAAGTGAGAAATTAATGCTCCATTCGTTTCTTGTCAAAGTGGATTTTTTCAATCAAATTTCATTTTACCAAACAACATCTTCCCCAAACCTCAGTCCAGCTGTTCTCAGACGCAGAATCAAACTCATTGTTGGATTTGTTTTATGCACCACGTAGCAGACACACATCCTTGAGGCCACAGCATCCCAAGTATCTGTGCAAATGGCACAGCTTCCCTGCCAAAATTCAGATATTCCCACTTTCCCAAATAAATCATACAACAGCAAGCACTGCAGAGCTTCCAGAGCAAGCACTGCACCCTTCCCAAGCTGCAAACAAAACTAGATTTGCAAAAAGGATTGTTCTTTCTGTGCAAAAAGGATTGTTCGAGATAAATTTTTCCTCATTGATTTATTCCCCTGAGGCTTAAACTCTTCCTTTTTAAAGAGGAGATTTTAACCTGAGGGGTGAAGCTGTGTAGCCAGAGCATTTACAGCTCAGCAGGGCTGTTTTCTAAATTCTAAATATTTCTAAATTCCAGTCTTAAGGCACAAGGAAACTCCAAAAATTAGAAAAAGCAATGAGAACAGCGGACCCAGAACATGCCAGCTCCTAAAAAATGATCTCTTTTCAAATCAGCTGAGTTCCCTGGCTCAGAAAGTGGGATTTGCTCTCCCTCTAGAGTTGTAGCTGGAGCCTTGAGATGGGAGCGAGAGGAGTGATCATCCAGCCGCTCTTGGTTGCTGCTCTTATCCATTAGAACAGAAAAGTGGCCTTGAAAATCCATTTTTGCATCAAATCCTACCAGCAGCATTTCATCCAGCCTTGACCAGGAGCCTGAACACATCCCAGAGCCACTTTTTCATCAATAACTGCAAGAAACCACTCACACAAACTGCTATTTACATTGTCTCAGCACTCATTATCCTCAGCACATCTTCCTCTCCACTCCTGGCGTTGTGATACAATCAAGCAAATTCCCCTGAAGAGTTTAATTAAAGCCCTCTCTGCCCTGAAAAGCTGCAGGATTGCAGGATCACTCCTTGGAACAGCACGGGAATAAAAAGCCTTTGCCTCGTGCCCATTCAAACATCTGAAGTGCAGGCAGGAAGAAAAGGAACAAATAAAACCTCGCAGAAAATCAGCTCTCCAGGAAGAGCCACCTGCTCCCAGTGCTCCCAGTGCTCCCAGTGCTCCCAGTGCTCGCAGTGCTCCCAGTGCTCGCAGTGCAGGCAGCTCCTCTGGCTGGTCAGGAAATGGGAACCAGCCTTGGAGCTGAGGGAGCCAAGATCCCAGCACGCCAGAAAACGTCAGGGATAATCCCATTTCCATCCTGGTGCATAATGCACAGGGGAATTCTGCAATGGGAGCTGGGAGGCTTGGGAAATGGGAGCGTGAAAAGAAGGAGTGAGGAGCCTGGCACCTCCCAGCGCTGCAGTTACTCCACATTTTTAGTACATCAGAAGGAAATGGGCTGGAATAACTCGTGTGAGGGAAAATCCACTGGGTTTTCTGCTCCTGACCAAGCTCCTCAGCCAAGTGACATCGGTGACGCAGAGCTGTGGCTCCAGATCCCACCCAGTCCCAGAGTGGGAGCAGAGAAATCTCCTCTCACACTCACCCTGCATCCCAAAGGCAGCACAAATTAACGCCAAGGCACAGCAGGGCCAAGGATCCACTTGCTCCTGCTGGCAGAGCTCCGGGGAGGCCACGGCTTGGCACTGGGGAAAAAGGAAAAGGAAAACAAAGCCCCAGAGAGAAAATTCCCAAGGAAGAGGAACCTCCTTCAATTCCCTGGTGTTCAATGTGCAGGAGGAATCACAGGAGCGAAGGCACTGGGGTTGGAAAAGCCCTCTGAGGACACTGAGCCCAGCCATGCCCAGCAGTGCCCAGGCCACCACTGCCCTCTGTGCTGCCTGCACAGGGCTGTGAATCCCCCAGAGATGGGCACTGCAGCTGTGCCAGGCTGCACAGCCCTTTGCAGGGAGGAATTTTCACCAATATCCCACCCAGACCTCCCCTGGTGCAGCTTAAGGCCCTTTCCCCTTGTCCTGTCCCTGTTCCCTGGGAGCAGAGCCCAATCCCCCCTTGGCTGCCCCCTCACAGACCTTTCCTGCCCCTGATTTTCCTTGCTTTGCACCCATTCTGCTCAATCCAAGAGGAAACAGGAGCCTGCTGCCCAGGGCTGGTTCTGAGGGATCTTCTGGAGCACAGGCTGGAATTTCTCCTCCGAATGCTGTGCCTGGAGTCTGGGTTTGTAGTTTGTAGCCCTGCTCTGGATTGAAGAGCTTTCCATTAAAGCCTCTCAGTGAGGCTTTGTTCTACAGTCACAGGTTCACAGCCCGGGGTAGGTGGGAGGACCCCAAATGCCACCCAGTGCCAGCCCTGCCATGGCAGGGACACCTCCCACTGTGCCAGGCTGCTCCCAGCCCCAATGTCCAGCCTGGCCTTGGGCACTGCCAGGGATCCAGGGGCAGCCACAGCTGCTCTGGGAATTCCATCCCAGCCCCTCCTCACCCTCCCAGTGAACAATTCCTTCCCAAATCTCACCCATCCCTGCCCTGTTTGGAGCAGCAGGCTGGTCCCTCGCTGGAAAGCAGCCCAGAGCTCCAGGATAATGAATATTTAGCATCCCTTCCCTTTTAAAATCATGGATGTAGGAGCACGTCAGGAAAAAAATCTGCCGAAGCCGTTTGGCAGATGCTGGAAAACACAGGCAAGAGTTCCCCAAATCCCTCAGGCAGCCCCTGGGAAAGCC
>VZRF01015277.1:33847-62444 GCA_013396875.1 Vireo altiloquus | reverse complement strand
ACTTTACAACCCAGGACAGGCATTTCCTTCAGGAATTTAATCAATTACCTGGTGTTCTTGGGCAGCTGCTGCTTGTCACTCATTATTTACCTTGCCTCGAAGTAAAGCTGACCTAGGAGCTAGCAGGAACACTTGTAGTTTGTCAGAAAACAGGCAGAGTCAAGTGATGGAGGTAAGACTTGCTGGCCTAAGAGGTCAAAGATGTACAGTGCAAGTAAGGCAGGAAAACTGCCTCCCTGCAGCTATGGACATCCATCTCCAGAAACTACTGGCTCTGCACAGTGCAGTCTCTGGTTTGGGGGATTTTTTTTCCTCTTCTCAGAAGCACTTGTTTCTGCCACAAGGATTTCTGGAATGCTGCTCCCAGGCTCTGCTCAGAAGAATGACCCCAAATGTAAGAAAAATCACAGCGCACAGGCTGCTAGAGGCACCAGGGGTTTTACATGAAATCACAGACTGGTTTGGGTTGGAAGAGACGTTAAAGGTGATCTCATTCCTGCCATGGGCAGGGACACCTTCCACTAGATCAGGTTGCTCTAAGCCCATCCAACCTGGTCTTGAACATTTCTAGAGACTGTCCAGCCACAGCTTCTCTGGGCAGCCTGTTCCAGTAGGTACTTGCCCCTCCACAGTCAAGAATTTCCTTTCAATCTCTAATTTAATCCTGCCATCTGTCAGTTTGGAGCCATTCCCTCTTATCCTGTCACTCCAGGCCCTTGTTCAAAGCCCAAAGCTCTCCTGGAGCCCCTTTAGATGCTGGAAGGGGCTCTAAGGTTTCCCTGGAGCCCTCTCTTCTCCAGGCTGAACACCCCTCTCCCCACCTCTCCCAGCCTGGCTCCAGAGCCCTCAAAGCACCTCTGTGGCCTCCTCTGGACTCGCTCGAGCCTCTCTACATGCTTTTGATGCTGGGGGCCCCAGAGCTGCACACAGCACTGCAGGTGGGGTCTCACAAGAGCAGAGTAGAGGGGCAGAATCTCCTCTCTCGACCTGCTGGTTATCCTAAAAGGGCTTGTTTTGTGTTAATCAGATCCCTGGCAGCACATCTGGGTTGCACAAGTGCTGCTGGTACCTCTGGCTGGGCTCTGGGCTGAGGGGCTCCTGGGCACTGCAGGACTGTTGCTATTTGGAAGGACACAGTTACCTCTTACACAATGATCCAGGGTAGAGACAGTCCAAGAGATCTCAGACTGACTGTTAAACAATGAAACTTCACACCAACAGCCTTTCAATAGATACTAGGATATATATCTAAGCATGAAAATGAAGAAATAAAAAGAATATGTCATTTTAAAGATAATTCCAGATATTTTATTCTGAATTTTACATATAACAAGCATTTCTCTATAAAAAACTAGAGTAAGAATCAATGTAGGTACAGCCAGGAATATTTACATTCTTAGAAGAAATTTATATATCTTTCTATATACAAGGGCCATTACCCATTTAAGGTACTCCCAAAGACATTTCTACGTAAGGCTTTATGGTCCTGAGCTGATTCTATGTTTCAAGAAAATAATTTACAACTGCCAGGACTAAGGTTCTATTCTACAAATACTGAACTAGGTATTGCAGTCCAGCTCTTCAGGCAATGCACCTCCTTCCTACCTACCTCCCACCTACCCCGAATGCTCACTTGGAAGGAGGGGAGGAGTTCACACCTCTTCACAAAATAGTGTCAGAAGTCCACCAAAGTTGCCTGATTGTGGAAGACAAAATACTAAAAAATGCTCATGGGAGCATCACATTCACCATTAGGAGATTCAGAGATTCTAACAATTATTGACTGTGGACAACAAACATCACAAGTAGTTGTGGTACCTTTTGAGTTAATGGCATTTCCACTTGCAAGCAAAGAAACCAAAGTCACAGGATTATCTGACATGCCTGAGGTGATGACAGGAGTCAGCCTGAGAGCTGGAAAGGAAGGGATTCTTGTCCCCAACTTTACGCCATATGCTATTTCCCTTGGTGAAGATATTGCATGGTGATTGTTCTCTGGCAACAGGGAATACTGCCTAACCAGGTAACTATAACATGTATTGCTGCTGTGATACAGGTTACAGGCACCCAAACCATGCAGGATTTTCCAGGTTAAGGTCAGTCTGGATGCTGAAGTCTGTTTCATCTTGCTCCTCTGCAGCGCAAGCTCACAGGTTTATCACAACTCCTCTTCCAAAGGTCAATTCTGACCTTTCTCCCTATTCTGCAAGTATATCTGTAGTCACACTCTATACTGCATATCTTATCTGTTGCCAGCACAGATGCCACTCTAAGATTTGCCCATGACTGTATCAGGTCCTTCTATCTGTACATTGTTTATTAAAATATTCCCTTAGTTTCTTCTGGAGATGCCTGTTAGCTGGATTCTGCCTACCCACTAGAACAAGATCCTTGGTTTAGAGCTGAACTTGAAAAGAGTAGGATAAAACAGTAAGTACAAAATAACTCAGTCTGCTATATCAGTTATGTTCCACATGTCTGACTCAGACTTTATGTTTTTAAAAACATAAGCAAGGGAAAAAACCCTTTTTTTGACACAAAGTGATTGCCACTGAGTTTTGTAGTATTAATTACAACCGGGAAATTCCCTGATTTTTTCTGGATTAAAAAAACACCAAACCAACAGTATCAACAGAAAACCTCACAAAGAAGTTTAGTAAACATCAAAATATTTAAATATTCAAGAACAAAAGTCTCTCTTTCAAGGCACATACTTTGATAAAACAGTGGGTAAGAAATTATAGCTAAAACAGATGTTAAATGGACACTGCACTTTAGGACTGGAATTTCCAGACTAAATCATGTATCAGGCAAGCATGTCTCTTACATTTTGGGGTATTTTCTGAAGCTGTTTACAGGAAGAGTGTTACGGGACATGGTTGTTTACACTGGCAAATTCATTACAAGGAAGTTGCAGCTGAATGTGTTCTGCCTCAGATTCCTGTGGTTATCAGATCATTCTTCTACAAGATACACAGAAAAAGCTGCTTCCCAATGTTCCAGTTCCAAGACATAAGGTTTACAAAGAAAAATAACTACTATGTTTTACAACATACTCTTATGTTTGCAATGAATCAGGTCATATTTTTGGGCAAAGAGGACTGGCTGTTACGTGCACTCCCCTAACATGTATTTCCTCATGTCAAGGCTATTCTGTCATGTTCAGTGAGGCTCGTAAAATCCAGACTCTCAAATCTGGCAGTAGCCTCAAATCATAGCTGCATTTTAAACCTGCCTGCTCAGGGCTTGTCAACCTACTAAACAGCAGTGACACAATCTGACCTAAGCTTCGGATTTCTTTCCTTGGAAAAGTTGACAACACTATGTTTGTCGGTATCATTCTCTGACCCGGTGACGTTGGTCAGCTTCCTGCTGCATTCAGACATTAAAATCCTAAATAAAGAGGTGAGAAAATGCAGGAAAAGTGAAGCAAACCCTAGCGTTCAAGACACTGGTACGAAGACTTTAACCAAACCAAACCACTATAGTCTATACAGCATTTTCTACTTTGTTCCTGTGACAAGCAGTCCAAGGCACACACTAGTCCCATTGCTGGTGTCTGTTACCAAGGTCAGAATTTGGGATATTGATTAATGAAGGACTGGAATCAGCCAACACCACCTATATATTTAAATACCATAGGAAAATGCAAAACTTCCCCAACCAGCTGCTGCAGTAGAGTAACGACCCTGAGAGTTTAGGCTACAAAGGTTTAGGCTGTTTATTATTATTGTCTTAATTTAACAAGACAGAACAAAACACAAGTGCCATGAGAGACAAATCTTTCATGACCCACATCCGTCACACTATAACCAGCATAGCACAAATGAGACTGTGTGTACATGTATATTCAACAAAACACAGATAATGCCAAACTTCCATAGCACAAGGAACAGTTTCTTGGCAGACTGTCAATAAGATTTGTGGGTTTGCTGAGTTTTTAAAAAACAATTTAAAAGTAATTCACTGATTACACAAGTTGAGTGAAACAGCAGACCTCAAAGCAATCATACAGTTGATACTTGAGGATTGAGAACCAGTGGTCAGAAATATATTTGGAGTTTTGTTCTCAGTACATTCCACAATGAGGTCAATGAAATGGCATGATTAACACAAAAATTTACAACTGAATACATTAATTGTGTGAGTGTATATACACACAAGTGGGAAAAGCACAGGACCGGAGAATTGTTTCCATCATCCAAATTGTACAGAAAACATTAAAACAATTTACACATAAAACTTTCACCGCACATTGAAAGGGGAGAAGCCCAAAGTAACACCACTCCCTCTAGACACAGATGAAAACATTTGCATTATTTAGAATAAATCCAGCCTGAAAACAGGCCACATCCAAGGTCAGATGTAAACAACTTCACCAGAAGGTACAGTTGAAATCCAGCATTGGAATCAAGTGAATTTTGTGAACAAAATTTCAGTACTAAATACTTTGTGCAAGAAAATCTTTTCAGTCTATGCTGAGTTAAAACATATCAGATTTTGAAAATTAATTCTAACCTTTCTTTGCATCTTTCTCAACTTGATAACAAATTCAGCACATGCGAAGTCATTTAAGTAAGATCACAGAGAGGCACGTTCTCATAACCTTCACTATAATAAATAAGTTTCCTGTCCAGAAACAGAAGTCAAGGAACCAAATGCAATGATCTGCTTTTTCAGGCAATTTTTACCTCTTGATGTAAGCATTACCTCTGGAAAAGGTTCACTGAAGAATCCAGGCACCCTGCCAGCCCTTGAACTCATTTTCAAGTATCTTTCAGCAGAACTATACATGTAAAGTTACAAAGGATTGATCAAATTCTGCTCCATGGTACTACTGGCAGGCACACAACCATGGCTGAAAAAAAATCTCATTGAAGGCTACAAAGTATTTATGCTCATATAAAAAGAGAATGTAGGGAACACAGTGTTTAAATTAATAAATAAGGTTAAAATTATAGAAAACAAAGTGTTGCCACTAGCCCTTTCTAAATAAATTTCAGAAGAAAAGTCCATTTAAATTTCAGTCCACCAGGAAATACATAGGAGTTCCATCAAAAAGCTGTGCTCTTAAAAATCTCTGGATTTTCTTCTTCCTCCTTGGAATCCCTCGTGCTACTAGATGGAGGCCTGTACTCTAATCTGGGGGTCAAAGAAAGAAAAAAGAAAACAACTTTAAAAGCAGATCAGAGAACTTAGACAGAAAAATCTGAATCCTGTCCGACATTACAGCCTCCTGATTTTAATATCCTCTTGACTTCAGCTGAACAGGTCCCTTTCTTATACCACATCTATGCTCATGTGTCATCTTCAATCAGAGCCATAGCAAAAGGCCAAGCGCTCTCAGTACCTTTTAGATTAGCTGAACTAAAGTGGAGAAGTTCAGCTCTTCCCCAGCACTTAGGAGAATTTCAAGACCTAAAATAACAGATTATAACTCAATGTGTCCCTATACCTTGATAAAGCAACACACTTTTAAAATACATTCCTCAGATGTACTTTTATTAAGTCATCAGAGTCAAATGATAAATTTGGAGCTGAGAGATGTACACATGAACATTTACACTTGGGAAGAGGGACCAAGACTTCAACCAAGCTTTTGTATTTTCAACAGAAGACTACCTTTGCTGCCAAAACC
The DNA here is from genome assembly GCA_013396875.1 of Vireo altiloquus. Taxonomy (NCBI): domain Eukaryota; kingdom Metazoa; phylum Chordata; class Aves; order Passeriformes; family Vireonidae; genus Vireo; species Vireo altiloquus. Next base: position 56,806 of record VZRF01015277.1, on the reverse strand, counting down.
AGCCTCTCCCTCTGACCATACCTAGCTGAGTCCACTCCTCAGACCAGAGAAGTGTTAAGATCAGGCAGCACTTACCCTTTCACCAGCAGCATTTGATCAATGGTGTCTGGAAGAGGCATACCATAGCTTTCAGGCAGAAATAGTGTCAGAATTCCTGACAGCACAGTCAGGCTCCCCATCAGGATGTAAGGCAGGAATCGATCGTAGGCACCTAGTAAAATATAAAAAAGAAAAGAAAAAAAAAGAAAAAAAAAAGGTGGCATCAGCTCTAAGTCTCCGATAATTGCCCAGAGAAGCTGTGGATACATTACCTCTGAAGTGTTCAAGACCAGGTTGGACAGGGCACAGAGAAACCTGGTCTAGTGGAAGGTGTCCCTGCCCATGGCAGGGGTTGGAATGAGAAGATCTTTAAGGTCCCTTCCAACTCAAACCATTCTGGGGCTCTGTGGTAATGTTTGTACCAAGATGCAGGGCTTTACCTGTGCAAGACTTGTGCTTTCAGTAAAAACAAAACCAACCAACCCCCATCACAGCCCAACCTTCAAAGAGTATGTTGTTATAAATGTGGTTGTAGGAGCCCAAGGGAGGGGGAATAAATAGCTGTAAGAAGTGTCCTTATTAAGGCAAGAGAATTGAGTCTTCAGAGCTTCTCTCCAGCAGACCAGTTAACTCACCAAGGTAAACAAAGTAAGGCGAGAGGATGCTGCCCAGTCTGGAAGCCATGGAACTTGCTCCAACACCCATGTTTCTTACTACTGTTGGGTAGAGCTCAGCCGTGTAAACATAAACCATTGAGAAGGCAGATGTGATTCCAAACTTCCCCAACATCACCAGCAGAATAGACAGCGCACGGATATCTGAATTCCAAACACAGTAAGGACTTAAGCTCTCACAATTCATCCTATCCCTTAATTCCTCTCTGTTTGTATAACTCCTGCCTAATTAACTCCAGTATCTAGTGTCTTTTTTCCCTGTACATATCCACAAACATAAGCAATGTTCTTTTTTAATTTTTTTCTTTTTTAAATTACTAGAAGTCAACATTTCCATTTTCTCTTGAGAACAGGGCTTCCTGCCAAGTAAAAAATAAGAACAGAGCCAAAACTGCTGAGATCCTCTCAGGTTTCAGGGGGCAGACCTCTGCTATTACAAAAAAAGACATATATAATAAAAGGAACAAAGTAAAACATTTGAAACAAATTTTTTTTTTTTAGGTTTCCTTAAAACCTGTGTTTTCATTAAAATTCTTAGCTACATTCTTAGTTTTATTAACACTCTTAGCTGTAATTATTTAATTATAGGAAGCTGGGTTGGCTTTAACTGGGACAGTTAAGATTTGAAAATCAAAACAGATAATATCAGTGTTGAATTAACTCAAAGAACAGGGGAAAAAAACCCAAACCTGAGAATGCAGCACACATATTACCTGTATAAAATAAACAAGGCAGTTCTTGCAAGTTCTCCTTTGAATATTCTTTGATTTGTAAATGAGACCTAGGCAACAACACCTCCGCTTACATTCAACATCATTACCAGTAATGACTCCACAGCCCTATTAATCTAACTGGACTAACGATATAGATGGCTTGAGATCAAATAAATGTTACTTAGCCCTCCTTTCCAGTTGCTACACATTATTTTAACCATCAACACTAATTCAGTACAAGCATATCTGCTTATCAAAAATGCTTCCACACAATTGAATGTAACACTTTAAACAAGCTCTAAAGTCATCAACGGCTGTTGGGGAAGTGAGTTCCGCAGCCTCTTGGTAACTTTCACTTACCAAATTCTGACTGGTTTTACACCTGGACCTTACCAGGACACCCTGCCAGAGATGTACTTCAGAGGCAACATCAGACTACAGCTTTAATCCCAACAGATCACAAAGCCAATGCCCCACCTTTCAAACAGTGTGACATTGTGGGAGTTCCTTGTGCAGAGCACTGAGAACCCAGGAAGAGGGGCAAAGACAGGACATGAATATCTATATTTAGTTCCCTCAGGACATTTTTCCTCCACATCCGCCCTGCGCATGGTACTGCATGTCACCTATCATACATATGTGAGATCAACTAATGATTCCATACGTGAAGGCACCAGCTGAATGAAGAGAAGAACACAGCCTCCCAAGAATAATGCAGCAGCCATTGAGTACCGTCGGGGGAGATTGCGAAGCAGCAGCCAGGAAATGATGTAGGCTGGGACTTCAATCACTGCTGAGAGGAAGCAGTTCACATACACGTCTCCATGCAAGTTAGGTGTGTCAAGAGAAAGTCCAAAATAGCCAACCGAGATTATCATCCTGAAAGAAACAATGGCAGGGTCAAACAAATCTCTCTTCTTCCTCAGGTTGCCATGAACCTCTTCCACATTTCCATCAAGCACAGCAATGGCTATGTAAGGCAAATTCAGCATCTGGCAGACTTGTTCACCTCTGAAGCAGCAGGAGTGCTGACGGCAAGTTAACAACTAAACCATGCGGATGCTTTTGATATTTCAGACTGCTCTTGATTTCAAAGAAAAAATTTATTACCCTGGGAGGTAAGCAATGATCATTCACACTGCAGTAATGTAGTAGTTGCCATTACTATAGTTTATAGCCTTAATCTGAAAGTCTGAGCTACTGAATTTTACTGCTGCTGAGGCCTACAGCAAGTTTTCCATTATGTTTACCAGGGAGCTCTGGGTGGAGAATGTTGTTTATGGGTCATTATGCTCCGTGCTTTCTGTATAAAGCCAGAGAGGAGGAGTATGGCCCAAACAGCCGGTGATTTTCTCTGCCATGCCCCAAGCTGGCTGGGCAGCATCCAAATCACACTGGCATGGCTGGGTGCCTGGGCTGGTCAGTGCAGCAGGACAGAGCTTGGTGACTGGAACACTGCCATCTTAATTTCCTGCCAGATGAGAGCTGGCTCCCATGTGATCCAGGGAAATACACAACTGGCCTTGGAGACAAACCCTGTCGTGTCTTCGGAGATGCTGAGTAGAGAAGGTTAAGCTTCACCAACAAGTATAATGTGGTAAAAAAGGAAATAATGGGCAGTGGATCAGGACATGAGGTGCAAACGTGAGGCACAGAACACTTGGCACTTCATCTCCTCCAGCATCTACCTTATAACCGAACCTGGAGCAAAATCACTGCACAGCACCAAGTGTACCACTGACAAAAGATTAGCTCTTCTTCCTCCTCACTGCATATTGGAAGATCCTTCATGGTCCAGTTGCTTAAAATAAAGTTGCTTAGTGTACCTGGAAAGGTATGAAGTGACACAGCTGAGAGTAACCCCCTCCCTGCTGCTGTGGTGCCCTGCCCTAAGCTGCTCTTCTCAGAAGTAGTTCTGCAGTGTTTCTCACACTCTGTGCTCCTTGGAGTTATTTTTATATACAAACTGTAATGCTGGGACTCCTTTTTGGGAGCAGTTTGCCTTAGCTTATCACATCGGCAAACCTTGATATAGTCATATATTTTGTAGGAAAACTTTAGTGGTAGTTACACATCCCAGGGTGCAAAGAAGCCAAACTTCCTCATCCCTGGTGCAAACCCTGCAAAGGGAATAGTTTAATGGCCTTAGTCAAAATTAACAAAATACTCTGTACTACGTAAAAGTGATATACTGATGTCTACAACCATCCTCTTTTATAGCCCTTTTTTGTGAGAACTTTTAATTCATGATATAGAATACACCATCAATATACTATGGGCTGGAAAACCATGTGTCGTGAGGAAGCACAGAATATTATATCTTTATATTCTGGGAAATTAATTTAAAGGAGATTACATGCAAATTAGAACACTGAAAAAATTGCCCAACCTAACTGAATACTTTTCTGCAAGATGAGGTAAGATTGTGCAAGTCAAATGCACCTGTTTGACTCTTCCTGCCTATCATAAAACTTGATTTTTGATGTGGTAAAAAGCTCTTCAGTATGGGTTACTGAATCCAGTAGAATGGATTACATACGGTCATGTCAGTGTTTCTCTCAGCTGCTTCATCCCACCAGAAATGCTGTTCAAACAGCTTTTGCCTTTGATTTCTACAACCACACACACAAAACTGGCTACGCCCAGGAGCTACTGCCCCACATCAAGGAGATGAGGAGTAGGGCAGTCTCACTTGCAATTAAACTATTAAAAATAGCTGAACTTGAGAGGTAAGACATTATATAGACACCTTACTGACATTTCTGCAAGAACAAACATTACTCTTCTTTTTAAGCTGTTTTTTGCACAAGTGCCCTTCTCAGTGTTTGTGGCCTTGTGCTTGGTGATGGGCCAGAGAATCTGGCTTAAATATTAGCCAAATCATCCTCTGACCCAAGATGCCACATCATCTTGTATGTGCTGGCAGGTCAGTGGATTGAACTCCAAGGCTCTGAACACTAAGACACAGGAACATTGTTCAAAAAAGGCAGCATTTGGACTTAGTTGGCTCCAAAGCACTTAGGGGACCTTCTTGGTTTGGTCACTAGGTACATGCATTAACTAAATCTTGCTTGTACAGCCTCTGGCAGGTTGTAAGTCACCCTCTCTGTTTACAGCTTTACCGAGATTTCTAGTAAAGGAAAATAACAACCATTTAATCAAATCAAGCATAAAGTATGGCTTCAGCTAGTGAAAACCAAGCTGAAGACGACAAGTACACAAAGCAGACAGCAGGAAAATATAGGGAAAACTCATACGAGAACTTAAAAGGCAGTATTATCCCTTTAAGAGCCAATACAAAAGAAATGGAAAGAATTCTCCCCTAATTCAGGCATCATGTTCAGATCCCTCGGCAGAAGTTCTCTGACTGGGGGTAGGGCATGACTCATTCCTCTAAAAAGACTTTGTTGCAGTCAAAAGAGCATTCCCCAAGGCCCAGGATCAGGCAGCATTCCCACACATCCATTGCCAGCTGATCGGATTCTTGCTCAGTTCAGGATAAGCCTGACTGCTTCAGAAAGGAACACCAATCCAGATGTGTTTCTACACTGTCACCAAAATGAAAAACCTATGTAACCAGAATTTTGTTGTTTCAGCCAGCTACTCATTGATTTTTGAGCTGGTTTTGTCTGTAGCTCTTCAGAATACCTTAGTATTTAAAGTTACATACTCCTGAATCACACTTGCTTACCAAATAAGCACTGACATAATTGTGATAGTTAGGATATTTCGGGTTTTCACTAGATCCAAAATGGTGTATGTCTGCTGCTTCTGGGAATTCACATCTTGTAGCTGTAAAGGAGCAAACAACAAACAAAACATGGGAACTTTAACTTCCTGCAAAAATAATAATTATTAAACTAAGTCCTACCACCAACTTCTACCTCAGTATTTTGATCTGCTGAAACAGGTACCAGACTTCTAACAAAACACATGTAAGAGCCAACTACTTGTGAAAGTAGAAGCTCTTCTCTAATTTAAAGTCACTTAAAATGTAGACTAAAATTCTTAACTCCCGTAACCAGCGACAGGGTCCAAAGAAACTGCATGAAGCTGAGTCAGGGAACATTTAGGCTGGGTATCAGGAAAAGGTTCTTCACCCAGAGGGTGGCTGGGCACTGGTACAGGCTCCCCAGGGAAATGGTCACAGCACCAAGCCTGACAGAGCCCAGGAAGTGTTTGGACAATGCTCTCAGGCACATGATGTGACTCTTGGGGTGTCTTGTGCAGGGCCAGGAGTCGGACTTGATCATCTGTGTGCTCACACATTCTACGATTCTATAGTAATAATTTTCTTTGCCTGAGGCTTTGCAAAGCACCTGCATTTTATTACTTGACTTATAAGCAACAGCATTAATTCACTATTTATATGTCACTACTGGAAGGGTTCTTACATCTCAGTTTTGAGCACTGCACCTTGAGAATCAGGTGAATCAACTGCACTCAGACTAGAAGAGAGTAACAAGCATGATGAGACTCTTGAAAAAAAGTAGAGGGTTTCTTTAGCCTGAGGACCAGAAGACCAAGGACATCTTAAAAGACTCAGAATAGCCTTCAAATACCAGGAAAAAAAAAGTTATAAACTGTCCTCTATGTCCATTGCAGGATACAGCAACACTTAACAAGATCGAATTGCAGCAGGGCAGAGTTAGTAAATGACTCCTCAAATTGGACCTAAGAGTAATGTATTTAAATTGAGACAAACTGGCTAATGAGCTGAAGAGTGCCCATCATTATCTAGTCTGTTTTTGAGATCATCTTTTAAGAATATAAACAAAAAGAATAAACTTCTCCTTTCCCCATTAAACTTTCCAGCCCCTCAATATAAAATCACTTCCATGTAAACAGTGCAAGGGTATTCATCCATGAAGTACGAGAACAAGTTTTGTGCTTGGTAAGACTGTGAAAAAATAAAGATTTTTTTTTTTTTTAATTAGCACTTTAATTTGGACTCCTAAAGAGGGGGACCAAGGAAGAGATTTTCCAAAATGGAAAAGGTGATTAAAGAGGACAAATTCCATTGATTAAAACTATCAGCTCTGATAAAGCAACCTGGAGTTGGTGTAACCTCTGCAGTAATGTGAAAATTCTTTCTAAGTGATAGCTGGTTCTGAAGACCTGGATAATGAAATTGCAGTCTGGTACATGCCAAATTTCAGTGTATTTGTTCTATAAAAGGCAAACAGCCCTTTACTTTTGATAGCTTTTGCTCTGCCTGAAGGCAAACTTACATCACACAAACTGTAGTCACTTCACAGGTCATAGACCTTTCTCATAAATTACATGATCTTTCCTAAGTATCCTCCAGTTCTGCCACTATTTGTTGCCAAGAAACAAAAAAAAAAAGAAAAAAAAGAAAAAAAGAAGAAACAAGCAAACCATAAAACAAAACCAGGAAGAGGAAAAACTCAGCGTCAGTTGATGAGAAAAAGGGCCCTTGCCTTTCAAGAGCTGGATAAGCAGATGAGATAATCTTTACCAGGACAGGCTTGAACAAGAAGCCAAGAGAGAAGGGCAGGGAAGCCAAAATGATGGTTTGAAATGAAACCTATCATTCAAATATTTCTATCCCCTTCTTAAGGTATAATTCAACCAACCAGGCCCTATTTGTGCTCCACAGCTGGTTTGTGACTCGTCACCTGCTGGACCTCAACTGGCTTGAAATTTCTGGAGTCAAAATTCTGCAGTTGCTGCTCTCCAGCTGCACGGGTTTGAGGGACTCTCCAAACATAAGCTCGGGTGGCTCCTCCATCTCAAACTCACATTCCAAATGCAGGAAGGCAAAGGGCCAGATTTCTGAGAACTTCTCTGCAACATAAACATACTTCCTAAACCCTCAAGTGGCTGTAAGCCTTCTGCTTTCCAGCTCTTGAGATAGCAGACACAAGAACAGCATAAACACACCACTCATGCAAAGGAATCTCACACAGATCTTTTGGCCATAGCATAACTTTTACCTTAGAAAGTAAAGAAAGGGACAGGAGCTTGGCAAGTTGATCAAGCTAATTTTCCTTTGATGGTCAGAAAGTTAGTAAGTTTTTGAGAGCTGAGGTGTTAACATCTGTAAATACGCACATTCTCCAGCCTACCCTGCTGCAACATCAGCATTTTCCCTTGTCCAGCATTCTCTGGGACAAAATCCCTACTCTTGCTCCTGCCTTCTGCTGTTTTACTAACCAACCCCATTCAGAGACAGCAAACACATCAGTGTTTCTAAGAATGAAAGAGAAGATTCCAGGAACAGTGACCTTAGGCAGATGTTGAAGCCAGAGCTTATTTTCTGTTCTCCTGCTGCACTGCTGGCAATAGATGAGTTCTCATGGCTACAGGATGAGAAAGAAGAAGAAAAAAATTGAAAGGTGTATTCTAACAAAGATCCAGAGAAAAAGTATCAGAAGGAGTGTGTTTTCTTGGCATTTTCACTCTGTTCCAGTAAGACCAGGATGTTTGCCCCTACTATCTGCTAATAAGTCTGGACAAACAGCTTTGTCTGGACCTCAGCTGACTTCAACACAATCAGTTGCAAACACCTACAGCTTAATGGCTTCCCATTCTCCTTAGGCCAGGATAGAGATATTGTAAGGCAAATGAGTATGTAATACTCATTATATATATGTTATGTATTCTCACTTAAATTACAAGATATTGTCAATTGTCAACAAGCAAATCTGCCCAGACAGATTCTGGAGTTTTGTCAGGAATATGCAAACAGTTTGTCTGTCTTGACTTTCAAAGAGGTCACCTTTCAATGGAACTGCTTCTACAACTTAAGGGCACCCATCAGCTAAGACAAAGGGAAGACTTCCAAAGAAAACAGGGGCATGTAGGAAGAAGGAGATGGGGAAGATACCTGTCACTACTTTACCTGAAAGGGGCTCAAGTTTTGCTTTCCTTAACATGGATTAGGTATTGAGTACGAACTAGAATAACAGTATTTCCAATGTCACTGGCCAGGATTAGCCTTGTGTTAAGACTTATAGAGAGTTATATTATAGACTGAATAAGCACAGAATCTGTTTGGAACAACTATTTAGATCACTAAGCAATAGGCACCTCAAATTCATTATCCTCCCCTGAAAAATAGTTTAAAAGGAAAAAGGATGGCTGTAAAGTGGATGAAAAAGATGTTTGCATTAGAATGCATGTTGGCATTCCCATGGGAATGGTGATGCCTTAGGTTTTAACTTTTATATTTTTCAAATCCTGTACTGCCTAGTCTGTAACTCTGAAGTGTCTTGTAGCCTGTTAACTTCTGTTCTCTCATGCTAGTTAGACAGAACAAGCCTCTCTAGGTTTGCAGTCCAAGGGCACCCAGACCATCCTAGGCCCAAAATGTGTAAATTAACATCTTAAGAAGGGGGGTAACCTTGGGGAAATTACATCATTAACTGAAGTTTTAATTGGAGAATTAACCCTGATATGCAAATGAACCAAACTTATAAAAATGTGAAGAACTTATGACTCGTGGTCCATCTTGAGTGTAGCCTTTTGACTGCCCAAGGTGTATGCTGAAGACCCTTCAAACAAATACCTACCTTTATTCCCTTATTCCTGTCTAGTCTCTGTTTTTCGGTGGCCTCCCCAGGCATCAATGGGACCACAAAGGCTTTGCAAATCTCAGTGAAGGGAAAGGATATTGTGCTTTTCAGCAGAAAACTATGATCTTTCACCCACTTGAGAAGAACATAATACAGTGCAGGCGTAACTCAATTCATCTGTCTGGAATTAACTTCATTACATAAAGTCCAGTTGACTTCCAAACAAATCTTACCTCACTAGGGTCAAGTATTACATCTGGGGCTGTAATGCCATTAGTTTTTGCAGCTTTTCGGATGATGTCTTCTGCCTCCTGAAACCTCCCCTGGGAGATCAACCATCGTGGAGATTCCGGAATGACCCTGCAGAGAAGGTTCAGGATAGCAAGCCTGCATTTCCATTGAAAGCACTGCTGAAGGCACTAATACACATTGTTCCAGGCAGGAAGACCTGCAAACATGCCACATCTTGCAGGAATTAGTGAAGTGACAACAGATATCAGATTTACAAGACCAGACTAGTGTACGGAACAAGACCAGACTGATATGCCCTTATGGATTTCAGAAGTGCGGAAGGAATTAGCAACAACTCAGAAAAAAGAGCAATCCAAACATTCAAAGTAAGGGAAAACAGATTAATTAAAGAAATTCAAAAATGTGAACACACAAGCAGCATTCTGTATGTTAAGAAGCATATCCTTAGAGGCTAACATATATAAAATTAGTAACTGTAAATTCTGTCACAGAAAGGCAAGTCAGAGAGCAGAATTCCCTAGTCATTCGTTTGCGTAAGAACCTGGATGGAACCACAAACACAACTGCTACTGTAAGTGAAGGAACACCACCACCACGTGGACTATTTCAGCTTTACATGCCACCTAAAAGTAGTATTTTAACAACTACAGAAGAAAACACGGAAGTCCCACAGTTGTGCAAGTACTGTTTTGTAGTTTGTCATATCTGTGTCACCCTACCAATGCCCAGAACAACTGGTTTTTCCTTCTGCCCTTAGTTCACACCTATACTTAAAAGCCTGTGGATTTCAGCTGGTGCAGTAGTATGAGTTTCATTGACTTTTTTTTGCTTTCTTTGCATGTGCAAGACTTAATTTTACAGAAGCCTATAGAAAATGAAGAGTAGGTTTTTTGGGCGTCAGTCAGATCACATACAATGCCATGGACTGACAGCTAAATGACTGTGAGAGTAAAGGACACAACATCCATTCTTCACCTACGCATTACTGAATTTCATTAGCTTGGAGTGATCTTAAAAATCTGCAGACAGGACCTTCTAAAGACTAAAGTCTTGTAAGTCAGTTATACTCACCACCAGAGTGGGATGCAGAGCAGCCCAGGCAGGGTGAGTGCCAGCAGCAGCATCCGCCAGTCTCGGATGAAAAAAGCAAACAGAGGCAGCAACATGTAACCAAACGCATAAAATATGCACACACCCAGTGTGCAGAACAGCACACGGATTGATTTGCCAAGGATTTCTGTGCCTGTTCAAAACAGCAAAAGGATTATTAACATTTTAACTTAATAGCAACCAAGTAAGTTAACAAAAACACCCCTAGCAATTGGCATTGAAATGCACTGCAGAGTTGCAGGATACAGCACTCTGCTGTCCAGTTGGAGAGGCACCACAGAGCTGCTTTATGCCGTGATCCTGCATCAATGGAGGTAATTATACGTGTAAAAGAATGAGAACTGGGCCACATAGCATTTCTGTAGCTCAATATGTAGGTCGTATTTCTGTAATTTTATCTTTTTAGAATCTCACATTTTACCTGAGAAGCTCAAATCACCAGATATTCTCAAGAGTTAACCTTAGCTTGATCTCCAGAATCCTCTTCAGCTTATGAAGAGTGACAAGCTTCTTTAAAGAATAATTCAAAGGTGCTTAAACTAAGTGCCCAACCTGTATCACCTTCTAAAAGACTATTTAACCAAAAAACCTCACAGTCTTTTGGGGTAGACATATGGAACTCATGTTGGTCACAAAGACCAGGCTACTGGCAGGGGAATTAAATGCATAACCAGGGGTCAATGCCCCCCTCTGAAATGTTTTGGGACCTGCAAATCAAGAGACACAGAGAAAAAAGTACAATCTTTCTTGTTTCCACAGAAATCAAAGATGATTCCAGCAGTTGCAGCAGGCTGTGTGCAGTGAGGTTAGCTAAGCACTGCTTTCACCTCTGAAATGGCCTTCTTTGGCTCAAAGGAATTTATTGCCACCATGTGGTACATTGGACAGTGAGGCCACTGAAAATAACATTAATAATTTTTTCTTTTTAAATCTCAGATTCATGAGGTAGTTTACATTCCCATGATTAAATAGTCTTAGGTGGCTTGAAAGTATATAACGCAAAAGTCATGACGATGTTTAAATTTTTACTATAGACTGTTTAAAGAAGAGTTTATAAAATTACTCTACCTGTCATGGTTCTTTTGCAACTTTTAAATTAAACACGTATTTAGGCCCCAAAATGGACATGAGAAGTCCCTGACAAATCATAGAATCATGGAATGGTTTGGGTTGCAAATGACCTTAAAGATCAAAGTTCCAATCCCCAAAAAATCACATCTCACATGTCTTATCTCTCCGACTAGGAGATGGACTTTATTTACAATAGTCAGTTCCTAGGGTCTTGCCTCTTTTAGGATGGTCAACCACAGAAATAATTCAAATTGCACCTCTATCAGCTGCAAGCTTCCAAGGAGAAGACAAGTTATCCATGCATGGTGAGGCCACACTCTTAACAGTGTTGCTTGGCAAAACAAATCAACCCTAAGACAGTACTGAAAAGGAGCAGGAAAAACACAAGATGAAAGGACACATGCGGTGTCCAGCAAGACTTTCATACCAAGAACAAACGCTGCCACGTAGTTAGATATCTGTCCCATGCCAACCAGCACAAACAACACTGAAAACATCTCCCAGCTGGTAGAGAAGACCTGTATGAAACTGAAGCCAGTCTGCATTGCCAGAGTTGCAAACAGCACATTCTTCCTGCCAAATCTTCCATGGACAGATTAAAAAAAGAAAGAGAAGGGGAAACAAAATATGATTAAACAACATAATGAATGAAATCTTCAAAAACAGAAAAATAGTTATATGCATACTTAAGGAGATACAAAATTTCTGCAAAAAGCAGAGGTTCAGGAAATGTGACACAGGCACAACTATTCTAAACACATTAAAAAAATCACTGGCCAAGAGAATGTAATATTCCAAGGACAGCTAGTTAAGTTGTCTTCAAGTATATGCTGGAACACTATTGCTTTCTTACTGATAAGATGAGCCGGGAAACAATTTACCAGGAATAAGTTACTTAAAGTGCACCAGTATCCAAGGCCTCTCCTCCAAGGACTCCACACAGTCCATGACATAGATCTACACACTAAAAAAAGAAAAAGAAGGAAGGCTTCTGGAAGAGAAGTAAAACTCATTGGCAGTCAATGATCCCATGCCGCAATCTTCATTCCACTTGGTTTAAAAATGAACAAAATTAAGGGATTCTAGAAGATCTCCTGATTAAGTATTAAAAAAAAACAACCCAAAAACCAAAGAGAAAATAAATTCAACTAAACTCAACCCATCAAGCTGCTATAAGAGTGGTTGCTGATGTCCTGGCAGCCCCATGCTGCTGGGACAGGATGTGCTGAGTGCAGGTTTCACAACTCCAAAGTCCGAGATCTACAGCTGGTGCTATGGGCATTAGGCGGGTCACAACTCATGAAGAACATGAGTCATGAACTCATGAACCTCTCAAATATTTTATCAACCTTCATGTCTCAGGCTCACTGCAGGCAGCAGAACACTGTAGGCAGCCTCACTGGAGCATTCTCCTCACGGAGAGAAGGAGCTCTTGACCATGAGCTTGCTGTCCTTCAACAGCTACAGGTAACTGGATGAGCTGCATCGATGGCCTCACCTGCACCTGTGCTACCATGGGAAGGAGCTTCAGGAACTGCCAGGAGTGTAAAGGTAGGAAGTTCATGGATTCTAGCACCAGAACAGCTCCTGCTTCACCTGCTGGGTAGTCACCATGGGAGACACTAAGGATCCTTGCAGCAGACAAGGAGCTCTTTGGAAGGAAGTACCTGAACGTTCTGAAGCAGTAGCACCATGAAAAGGTGGTGAGAGACTCTCCCACAGGGAAGAGGGGAATCGTATCCCACATGGGAGGGCAGCAGGAAGGCATGGAGCTCTGCCTGGGGATGGGTGACAAGCCAGCTGAGATCATGGGCTGGGATTAGCAGGGTGGCGGGTGTCTGCTGCAGAACACCACAGGAAATCTCATGTCCAAAGGCACTGGCCATCCTTAGGGCTTCAACCACTCCAGGACACGCTAGAAGGACAAAACCCAGGAGGTTTCTGGAGCTCACCAGTGATGACTTCCTAACACAGATGGCTGAGGAGCTGACAAAAGGGAGACACTGCTGGACGCCTTGCAAACAAGGAAGAACTGCTCTGGAAGAACTGTGTGAAGGCTGGCAGCGGCCTGCTGGCTGTGCAGTGGTGAAAAGCAGGATTGTGAAGGGAGGAACAAAGCAGAAGGCAGGATCACAGAGAGAACAAACACTGGCCTGCCCATAGACTTTTTCGGAAAAAAAACATGGCATATAGCTTTGGAGAGAAGTACAGGAGGCTTGGTTAATTTTTAAAGATAACTGTCTCTGAGCTCAAGATTGGTCCAACCTGATAGGAAGGAAACTATGGAAAGGCCCTAAATGATGCCACAAAATTTGTGGCAGCGAAATTATGTTTCAATGAAACAGAAACTCTGCAAGTATCAGCAAATTAGAGGACCACATATTGTTCCCAGGGAATCAGGAAGACAGCACACAATGCATTGCACAGCAAATCCCAGGGAGAGAATCAGAAAAACTGAGCTTTACAAAAAAAAAAACAAGTGGTGGCATCACGAAAATTAATGGTGTCTTCCTTCTTTTTTAATGTTTGTACTGATAAACAAGAAAGTCTTGCTTCTCTGGAGTACAGATGAACAGGATTTATGCTTTGAAGCTTCCACAAACACAGATCATTGGACTTAAATGCTGTATTTGATGATGAGAAAGAGAAACTATAGCCATTTATAAAAAGAGAAATCCCAATTTGACCTAAAAAAAAAGGAAAACAAGCCTCAGGAATCCCTCTGAATGTAGTCCAAAATAGAAGAGAATGTCATTCATCTGATTTTTCCAGAAAAAACTTATCTCCTACACCTGTCTTCTGGCATAAAACCAGTTTGCTCTAGAGGGATTTCGTTGCAAGAACAACAGACGTAGATAATACCTACTAACAATCTTTGTAACATTCTGTTCTAGTTCAGGACATTTCTCTACACACCCTGTGTACGCTCAGGTTAGACAATCACAGAACAAAGACACGTTAGTGGTTGCAGAAAGACACTTGTAGGACATACAAGAACTGCCTACAAATGAACATCAAAGAGACAGCAGCTCTTGTGTATATACTTTACTTGTCTGAGAGCTGTCCTGAGATGAAAGATCCCAGCAGGACACCCACAAAGAACAGGGAGGTGCTCAGGGGTCCCTTCCAGTCGTTGGCACATACGAGATTCCACTGCAGGGAGAGAGAATTGGAAAGTCTTTTAATAAACAGGATTTCCCCTCCCTCCTAAACTCTGCTGAGCTAGGTTTGAAAGGAGTGTAAACAGAATTACAGAATGGTTTGGGGGACCATCTCATTCCAACCCCCTGCCATGGGCAGGGACACCTTCCACTAGCCCAGGCTACTCCAAGCCCCATCCAACCTGGCCTTGAACACTTCCAGGGATGGGGCAGCCACAGCTTCTCTGGGCAACCTGTGCCAGGGCCTCCCCACCCTCACAGGGAAGAATTTCTTCCTAATACCCAATATAACTCTGCCCTCTGTACAGTATGAAGCCATTCCCCCTTGTCTTGTCAGTGCATGAACTTGTAAATAGTTCCCAAACTTGATTTCTCTGCATATAGTTATGTTTCCTATTAAAAATTCACAAATTTAAGAAAAATTGAACTATTGAAACAAGAATGTAGAAAATATGGATTTGAGAGACAGGAGACTGCTCATTCTTCACTGGGAATCTAACTAACCTCAATTAGAATCTTTGGAATACAAATTGAAATATACACCAGAGAAAGATTTCCAAAATTAAAAGAAAAATGAGGAATAAAAGAAAATATTCATTAAATAAATTCTTCAATAGTTTTCAAGCTCCTACCCAGTTCAGTCAGATTTTTGTGAAACAGCACTCATGTTATTTTTCCATCTACATAAACAACTATTATTAAAAGATCCTTAGTTCTGTTTTGGTTATCTGGGGGGGGAAAGCGTGTAAATATTAGAAGAAAGGACAAAACCCAGCAGGGATCCCTCATCCCCTCCTTCACAGCTATGTTGTGACTGGAGAAGTTCCCAGAGCTCTCCCAGTAACTGCTGCCAGAGGTGCTGCAGCCCTGCAGGAGAGGAATTGGGAGGCAACAGATGCTTCTGATGTGAGACCAAACCCTCCTGAGCTTAGTTATTCAAACAGCTCCCTCAGGGCCCCTTCTGATGTTTTAGCAATGGAAAATTTTAGATTTTAATCTGTATTAAAAAGACCAAAATGAAAATATTCACCCTGATCTGAATAATTAATCCCTTGTCCTCCAGTTACAAATAACTCAGTATATTCTTTTTTTCAATTTGTACTGGAACACCCTTCAACACTTTAATCCGCTCCATAAGAAAGGCAGTTGCTGTGTGTCCCAGCTCCCCATCCATTTCATCCATAGTCCCGCATGTGGGAATGCTGGTGTTTCATTGTCTGCCAGCCCCACCTCCTCAGCACTAAGCCTTTGACTCCACGAATCTCACAGCCCTCAGCCTCTTAACAGACATGCTACAACTACATCCTAGTCCATGTTTTAAGGCTGGAAGATCACTTAAAACTATGCACAGAATGAACAACATCAGCAATGGTCTTCCACTGCCAGATCCAAATGCAACTGAGCCATCGCTCATTTCATGGAATAGCATCCAGTTTTAAATTAGAACTGGGAACTGTTCCAGAGATGAATTACAGTCATGCACACAGGCTGCACTCTCCTTGGCTGTCTAACTTTAGTTGCCAGTCCTTACACTATCTTATATTTATAAGACAGTCATCATAATTATTATTTTTAAGGTGAAAATGCACCTTTTTCCAATCTGTAATTGTATTCAGGTGATTTTATAACCTCTCCATTGATAAATCTGTTAGTGATTTTATGTTTGTAAAATATCTTCTTCTATGAGATTTCATAACCCTCAACATTTCTTCCCCAGACCTTTCCAGCCTCACAGCACCTGAAGCTCAGGTACTAGCACTCCAGGCAGTGCTCCAGTACATCCCACCAACACCATCAATTAAGCATCATTACAGAAGTTCCTTCCAGACCTGCGGCTTTCTAATGTGTTAACAAATGTATCCCACTCTTGGTAAGGAACTGACCTTACAATAGCTATCAATATCATCTAGATTATGAACTATAATATAAACATTTATAGTTAAATCTGTATTATTCAAAAAAGCTGTACTTCAGATTAAAGAAAGTTTGAGCCTTTCTGTGATGACCACAGAGCCTAAGCTAGCTAGGAAGCTTCAGTAAAATATACCTGGCAACTTGGAAATACCAGCAAATGGTTGTTATCAAATTTATAATTTATACACGCCAAAGGTTTCAGTGGTTATAATATGCCTTTATATGATAACATCTACCACAGAAACAAACACCACAAATACAAATCCTGCTGTTATAACAACTTGCCTACTCACAAGAAGTTATCTTTATACCAACTACTGGAGTCAGACATCCTCAATAACAGAACTAAAATCTTTCTTGGTGATTAGTCTGCCATTACTAAATTGTTCATTACTTTCCAGCTGATCACCCTGTGCCTGTGAGTCCACCATCTCCTTTCATCTGCCCTACACCCTGCACTTTGGCACAAGGCTTGCACAACACTTGGATTTCCAGACATTGGCATGTTTGTGTCCTATAACAAACATTTTCTTCAGGTCACTGAGGTGGAGACCTTTCCTGGAAAAGTTTATGGTATTAAAACATTTAGCACAGCTCTGCCAAAACCTTCTTGCACTAACTATACTGGGCATTCAAACATGGCAGTGATTACCAGCTTGTTTTTCTGACCTCTCTGTTAAGCATGTTGAGGAGCTGTCATACTGAACACTACTTGAACCAGGCACCAAAGTGAACTAAAACATCAGATTTCCAAGTAGAACTACTTTGGTTGTACAATACCAGTTATTTACAGACTCCACAGAAGCACAATAATTAGAACAAAGGGATTTTAAGGTCCCTTTACCCCAGTAAATAAATGTCAAAGTCTTCAACTTATTAATGACACACCTATAAGGTCTATTATACTGGTTGTCAGTGAAGATGGCATCAGCCTTCCAGAATAATTTTCTAACCATACCCTTCCTTCAACTGCATATTTTCCAAGAGGAAGTCACCAAGGCATCACTGCTCAAGACCAGCATGGCAAAGAGCAAGTGTCCCAGGAGTAGTCACTAATTAAACCCTGCTGCTGGCCGTGCTGTTTGGACACAGAATACCGTGACCCAGTGCGCTAAAATCATGTGCTATTTTCACTTCTTAGTATCCTTTGAACTAGCCTGCTAGTTGTAACAGCCTTTGACCCAGTGAACAAGATAAGGTTAACCTTGGCAAGGTATCAGCTTCAAACAGGAGAAAAACATTTCTGCTCTGTTTTGAAAGAGCAGCTGCTGATGTTGTGAAGCATTGAGCTGCTCAACAATGGTACCCAACGGAACAGAGCATTCTCACTCTATTTTGTTATAACTTTAGGACATCTTCTGTTGCAGTTTAAACTTGTCTTCTTACTCATAAGTATTTTGTGATTTTTGTACTCCCCAGGCAATTCATCAGGTTTGGGTGATGTCTGTCAGCAGCCTCACACCCAGCATAAACAATCACTTGTCCACCGGAGCTGAGGTGTGCTTATGCACCTCCGTAAGCAGACTCCTGGCTGATGCCAGTCACTGGTGAGGACAGCTGGGAAGAGGGGATGGAGAAAAGAGGACAGGCTGTGGAGATGGCCAGGAATGTGGACAGTTTGGGTTACAAGGCAGGGAGACCAAAAAGGACAGGGACTGAAGCAGTTGCTTCTCAAGCACAGGCTTGGGGCCCAAGTATAAAACAGTCGCAGGTACAGTCATCACTTACACACCTCTCTAGGAGAGCACTTTCCAAATTCTGCTTCATCTCTTACATGCCAGCTGCCTGGAATCATGTCTCCAAATCCCTTGCTATAAAGGCAAGCCCAGTGACAAAACTGAGAAGAATAAAAACTCTATCAACTACTCCCTCAGATCTCCTCCCTCCCACAAACTCAAGACCTTCCCCTAATGCCATAGGAAGGAACCCTAAACAAAGCTGGACTGTGACAAATACAAAACTTCAAGAGCCTCACTTGGTTATACCCATGTCCTACAAGGAAAAGTCTTATAGGAAAAAAAATTTACAGCTACAAGATACTGTGTCTTCCCATTCCTTTATTTTATTTTTTTAAACTCTTTTCCTGTCTTGCTGAGAATAACATGCATAATTGAAAAATTAAAGGCAATATAAAAGGAACTTTACCTTGTCGCTAACTATCCACAGTGCCTCTAAAAGAGCACTGTTTCCATTTAACAATATCAACTGCAGGCCTATCATTCTTTAACAATGCTAATCTTATTTTATGTTGCAATGTCAGAAATACCTGTACTTTGTACAATTCTGAACACTAATGCATGATGTGCTTTTTAAACCACACCTTGAAAAACACAGCATTTTACAAATACCTTTGTATATCTGTCAGACATTCATACTTACTTATTAAATGAAAATTAAACTTTGTTTTCATTCTTCTGACAAGACTAATAATACTAAGCTTTTGTACTTGCAAATTACCTCAAGGTGTTCCCATAGCTTTTTCAGCTCCCAGGGCTGAGAAGTTATCAGTATGAACTTCAGCCACAAAGATAAGCAGATATTAACTGACAACAATAAAAAAGAAGCACCTGTTTTAAAAGATGAT
Organism: Vireo altiloquus; assembly: GCA_013396875.1. Classification (NCBI taxonomy): domain Eukaryota; kingdom Metazoa; phylum Chordata; class Aves; order Passeriformes; family Vireonidae; genus Vireo; species Vireo altiloquus. The sequence continues at coordinate 37,750 of VZRF01015277.1, read as the reverse complement.
AAATAATGGAGGTGACTAACATTAATGAAGAGTTGGGTGAGAGCTGAACCTGGATGGCACAAGGCTGATTTACAATTCAGCTGCTGGCTCCACTCCTGCACAGCCTGGTCTAGTGGAAGGTGCTTCTGCCCATGCAGGGGGATTGGAATTAAATGACCTTTAAGGTCCCTCCCAACCCAAACCATTTTATGAATCTATGACTCTATAAATTACAATGTCTAGCATAAGCCTGTGTTTTTATTTTGGCAAAGTGAAACAATACATCCCTCTGCCTTCCAACAGAGTGAACATCAAAACCTCTGGTTAAACAGCTGTGCCACAGAGCCCATTTGTGTCCTCCACATGTCACTGCTGCAGTCTCCCCTTGCTTCCTGAAGCCCTGGCATAACCCACTCATCTCCAGAGACTGGGGCCTGACGGCACAGTAGGGCACTTGAATCCCTGGGGTGTAGAGTATGGAAACCTCTGGGCCCTTGTCTCTGCACAGAACTTTCTCTCCCTGAACACTCATACAGGATGGAGCACCAGCCCCATGTTAAGCCTCTGAACACTTGGCAATTCCCACCATGTGCATCCTTCCTCTGCAAAAGTCAACAGCCCCTTAAGTTTGCCAATAGCAAAACAGAAACAAACCATGCAAATCTGGCATACACCACTTGCACTGATTTCAAATTGATGAACAATACAACACCTTTTTTAGAAGCTGAGGATGAATAAGTGTGCCCAAAATTTAGTGCCTGTTTATGGTTCACTGTTTAAGAATTACTCTTGTGTAAACTAAAATGTTCTGAGTGATGTATCATCTAACAGCCCATTATATCATATTTCTAGTGCACTCATGCCCTTAACTCCACTGCTCAATTCTATTCCCAGTTATTCTGTATAGCCCCATAACAGCCATGACTGGCAGAAGTTAACCTTTTCCTTTAATTACTCCTGGTTTAACCATTTTACTATCATGTACGAACTTTTAATACTCCTACATTCATTTTTACAGGACTTAGGGAGGAATTAGAATGACATAGTTGGCTTCTTGAGCCAAAATAAAGCCCTTCTTATCCCCTGAGCTACAGCATTTCAAAAAGTAAAAGACAGAAAGGAATTTTGTTACACTGGAGCTGGTTAAATACTGCTGACTGGCTAATAACAACCTTCTGTTGTTAGTCTGTAAGAAGAGAAAGTGTCTCTTCAAGTGGGAGAGAACTGAATGTTTTAAGTATCCCCTGAAAAGCAGAACCATAAACAAGGTTTCTCTAAAGTCATGAGAGATTCAGCAAAAACCTTTACTTAAAAAAGCCTTCCCCCTTCCCCCTCCCAGTGTCAGCTATGGAAATCTGGGACAAAGGTCCTCATGATTATTCAACAAGTTAGAGATATGCAACTAAACACAAGATTAGTTAATCATAAAAGCAGCACTATCAAGCCAAGAAATTAAACAAGTTTAACACTGAAAACCTGTAAGTGTGTGAAAGGCCATGGCTCTTGCAAAACTCCCTCAGAAGCATTAATATTAAAGGAGAAAAAAATACTGCCTCAGTGCACGATGCCTGGGCAGACAAACATTGCCTCCCACGGACACGAGACATCTGCCAAGTCACAGAGACAACAGGCCAGGGCTGGGGAGTCTTAGCACTATGTGAGCAACTCTCTTTCCTTATACATTGTAAAACTCCTGGACAGTACTCCAATAGCTCAAGACATTTTAATTTACATCAAGCCAAAGCTGAATGAAGCTCCAAAGACAAAGCACCACATCTAAGCCAGGATAACCATCATAGCACAACACTCAGAACAACACCCGTGTGTCTGCCTGTGTAACAGGCCTGCCTGAGAAGATGCCAACTGCCTTACACTGCCCTGAGAGCACTCAGCCTTTCACAACATCACAACACTGCATTTCAGCAAGGACTGCAGCTTAGAAATTCTGAGCAGCTTTCCTCTCGAGGAAGACAGCAGTTCTTTAGAAATAGATGAGGCAATGCCTTACACCACCTGCCAGAATCACTTAAACCCTTGATTGAGTTTCCAACAACTCCAAAGTCCCTCCCAATTTTCAATCCTCCCTGTGCTGCCATGGCTCCTCTTCTGTGTTCCCCAAGTCACCCTAGTCCTCTGTGCCCAGACCAGCATATGGTCATTTAGTACTCACACCCATCACTATCCAAACACTGATCACAACCCAATTTGCAAAGCAAGAAATAATGGCAGATTTTTTATGGAGATCCAGCTCCATAAAACTCACGTCCAGGCAAGGGGACTGTACAAACTTTGTAAACCTTCTGAAAAAGGCCTGTACTTCTATTGAAATTCAAGTATTCCTCAAAAGTACTCCTCAAAATCAATTTCCTTGCTTCTTAAGTCAATCTGCACCTGTGCATCTGGACAGCTTTCATCTGAAAACAGAGTGACAATCACCACAGCTTCACCTTTGCTTGGTTGCACACACCCCAGACTTGATTCAAGGGGTGTATCTGCACAGATGAAAACGTGACCTGTCCCAGCAGGTGAGCACACAGACCAAAGCAGAGGCACTGTGGGCACACAGCAAAGTTTAGGGTCCTTTGAATAAAGCATCAAACCAGGGATCCCCAACCTGTGCATCTTGCACAACTCAGGATGACTCGCAGCTGTGAGAGTGGCGACACATTGGCACAGACTGCCCAGAGAAACTATGAATGCCTCATCCCTGGAAGTGTTCAAGGCAAGGTTGGACAGGGCTTGCAACAACCTGGTCTAGTGGAAGGTGCTCCTGCCCATGCCAGGGGGTTGGAACTAGATGCTTCTTAAGGCCTCTTCTAACCAAAACCACTCAGTGATTCTAGGAGTTCTACTACCTTTATTTTTTTAAAGAACGAAAAGAAGCTGTTGAGCTCCAGAGCTCAAAAAGACATCTCCATCACACCGGAAGCAAGCTGAACCCAGTGCTGACCCTGCTCCAGCCCGCTGCACAGATACCCAGTGAACCAAGACACAGTTACACACGGTGACCAGTCTCGCCGGGTAAGGAAACAGGCTGCACTTCGAAGCTCATTATAGAAACAAATAATGTTAACGGATTGGAATGGACCTTAAAGATCATCTAGTCCCTGCCATGGACAGGGACACCTCCCATTAGACCAGGTTGCTCAAGGCCTAATCCAACTTGGCCTTGAACATTGGGCATCCACAACCTCCCTGGGCAACGTGTTCCAGTGTCTCACCACCCTCACTATAAAAACTTCCCTCCTCGTTCTGATGCAAATGAAAGCGAACAGAAGACCTCAAACTCCGCATGGCAAGTTTCACAGCAGATCAATGTGCTGGCAGAAACCCCAGAACGTGGCGGAGCTGCACCGATGCTGCGATATAACCCCACGGTTCTCCCCGGCACCCCGGCGTTGCCCGAGTCCCCTCCCGCGGCCGCGCACCTCGGTAACGATGGTGGAGCGATAGACATCGCGGCTATACTCCCAGCCGTCCAGGCACGGCTCCTGCTCCAGCGCCTCCAGCTCCACGTCGGAACCGGGTCGCAGCCCCAGCGCCGAGAAGTTGGCGAGCGCGGCCAGGCGGTAGCGGCGGCAGCGGCTCGGCGCTTCCTGCCCGCCCCGCAGCTCCAGCGGGATGCTGGCGTTGCGCCACTCGCTGCTCAGGTTGGCCCCGCGGGGCACGACGCACCGGTGCTCGGGGGTGCCGGCCAGGAATACGACCGACATCCCGTTGAAGCCATTGGGAATGATGCTGGCGCTGAGCAGAAAGAAGACGAGGCGCTGGAAGCGTCCCCACTCGCCCAGGAAGGCGGTCGCCGCGTCGTAGTCGCGCATGGCGCGGCCGAGCTACGGCCGTCGGTACCGGCGGAGCGGTCTGGCGCGGGCAGGAAGCGGCCACCCCCCGCCATGGGCCGGGCCGGAGGTGGGGTTTGCAGGC
>VZRF01015277.1:0-33752 GCA_013396875.1 Vireo altiloquus | reverse complement strand
GGGCTGGCACCGGCGGCGGCCGCCGCGGGGGAGCCGCGCTGGGCGGGCCGAGCACGGCCCCGGGGGCAAGGCGTGTATCACGCACGGGCTGCGCTAGGCGGCCCCGGAGCCCGCCCGCTCCGGCAGTTACTATGGGCCCCCGACGCGGTGCTCCGCCCCGGGCGAGCCTCGCCCTGGCCTGGGGCCGCTTTTCTGCTGCCAGGGCTGGGGCACAGGTCCTCTGCCCTTGGTGACTTGGTGTCAGGAACGGCCCATTAAGGCGTCGGATCCCATACTTACTGCCCAAAGAATTCAAAAACCAGGATGGGGATGAATTATAGCCAATGAGGTTGGAAAGGACCTTTCAGATCATGGCGTCCAACCTATGACCGAACAGCACCTTGTAACTTAAATCATGTCACCGAGTGCCACGTCCAGTCTTTCCTTAAACACAGAGACAGTGACTTCACCACCACCCCGGGCAGCCCATTCCCACTGAGTGGTAACTGGGCTGCCTACCTATATGTGAACCTGCCTGGGGTTCTTTGATAAAACCTCGTTGAGGTCAGCGCCATGATAGGAGCTAGGAGTCTTCATGGATTGATCTGCTGATCAAAGCATGGCAGTTGCTGCAAGTTCAGGAGTTAAAGTGTTCCTCATTTCACTCTATAGCACCTTCCCACAGCTGCCATCGTCCCTTCAGCAGGATCAGCGGAGGCTGTAAAAAAGCTTTCCTGACTCTATTTTCTCAGGCAGTGTGTACTACATGCTTGACAAATAATAAATTTAATAAATAATACTCTAATCTTAGGCCCAAAATCCCAGCTCAGTACCTAGTGGCACTGTCAGGAATTTCACAGAATTGTGAGAAACAAGCTCACTCGATTAAAAATTTTAACAATTTATTAATGGACAATAGGGGACAAATGAAAAAAATCATCCAACAAAGTAGAGAAAATACACCACGGGGTACAGCCACAGACAGGGTGTAAACAATAGCTTGCCTCCTCGAACAGTAGATACAGTTTTTATAACCCAGAATATTAACATAACTCCACCTTATCTCCGCCTACTTGGCCCGTTCTCATTGACTTGTTGTTATCCAATAACAAGGTTCCATCCATCCCTTTATGTTAATCTTAGGGCCGAGTGCCATGCCTACAGGGCAGAGCATCATACCCATCCTCTCCCTCCTCCTAGGGTAGAAACTTCTTACATATCAGAACACAACATTTGAACTTACTTAATAACCACCAACACGGGACCAATAACAAACTTAACCTATTTCTTACAGCCATGAACACTTAACCATGAATCCACTAAACCTCACGAAAGCCAACTCTACATTCAGCATTTGTATCAATCCCTCCTTTTTCTTTTCCTTAGACAATTTGGCTTTCGTATTCATTATTTACTTCCTTAATAAGTGTGTATCTTTCATAAATTAACTTGGCTTCTTCGGAGATATCCTTTGTGTCACTCTTTTTCTTGAGGATCATCACTGTTCTGGATATTTTGATACAGTTATCTCCATATCCTCAGATACTATTTCCACCTTCATTCCTGGACCACAGTAGTAATTAACTTAATCAAACATGGAATTAAACATGTGAGAAATAATAACCCAGCTATGGCGTACAGAAAGAAGAAACCCAACTTTTCTCACCATTCCGTCCCTATTAAATTGTCCCACCAATTGACTTTTAAAATTGACTCCCACTTCTGGACTGGAACATGGGCTAATTTCCTGATGTTATTAGCTGTGTTTAGGACTGTGTCTCCGTTATTGTTGATCTTTATACAGCAGTCAGATGTATTAAATTTACCACAGACTCCTTCTTCTTCTGCTAATAAATAGTCCAGTGCCAGTCTATTCTGATATACTGTAGTCCGGGCTTGCCTTTGTTGGTGCATTATCAATTCTAGGGCTGAAGCTGTCTGGTTTGTTATTATTTCTAAAACAGCCTGGAGCCTTATGATTCGATTCAACAGGTAAATTGGGTTTCAATATCCCCAAGTCCTATCCTGAGCCCATGTTGCCAGTCTGTATGTTTCCACTATTCTCTCTGGGGGCCATTCATCATCTCCCCATCTTTGAGATCCCTCCACCAATTCCCCCTTCTCTCCTTAGGGAGTCATATAGTGGAATTCCTAGTTCTTCCCCATCTCACCCCAGTAAAAAGAAAAATCCCAGTTGGATAATCCCCAATGTGCAACCTCTCCAGAGGGAGGGTAATTTTGGGTAAACCTTTGTCCCGCAAATCCGTCAAAGGCCTTTTTAGTATTATTGCCTCGATGGGCTGCCTCCTTTATTCCTTTTACAATCAGATTGCTGTAATCGTTCATATTTCTTTGACTCATCGTAAGGATTCCAGTTAGGGGGTGTCACTGGCATTTTATGTTCTTCTGGCGGGCCCTGCTGGTTCTCTCTTTCCCAAGTCCTCATTCCCGCCACCCAAATCATCTGTCGTTCCTTGGGGGATAATAGGATTTTCATAATAGAGTCTATTTCCTCCCACATGTAAATATTCAGGACCAAGAACTGGTTGAATTGTTCTGCTAAACCCATCCTTTTATCCTTTTTTGAAGTCCTTTTATCTCTTTTTTGAAGTTCCTTACTTCTGAGGAGGTTAGTGGTGCATTAACAAAACCTATACCTCCTTGGGCTCCTCCCATGGGTACCTTTTGTAAGGAAGGTACAGGAACAGATCTACTTCTTGATTTTTCCTCTCTCCAATATTGCTTTCTTGTCTAAGAGCTGGTTTCCCCCTGGTGTTCCTGTAGGCTCCTTCATTAGTAGAGCAGGTGGCTGGTAAGTCAATGGATTCAACTGAGGGGTTTGGCATGGGTGTGACAGCAGGAGTGTTGGGGACAGAGGAGTAGGCACAGTGGGTCTTAAGGGAATAGGAGCTATGGGAGCAATTGGATCCGCTGGGACAGGGGGATATAAGGTAAGCCATGAATCCAAGGGGTCCTATGTCTTCTCTTTCTTTTTTCTGTTGATTCCTTTTCATCTGCCTCTGATATCTTAAATACTATTGCTTCTACTTTCCTAACCTCAACCATCCAACAAGCCGCGTACTCACTTTCTTTGAGATCGTATGGCACCTTCATATTTACAAAGGCATTAAGGGCCTGTCAAATCCATCTCTCCAAGGACCCATATCTAGGCCAATATACATGGTCTGATCTGATTTCTCTTTTTGGAGACTCAATCATACAATATTGGATCATTTTTATTTTATTCTTTTTCACTGTAGATGGATCCCTATTCCAATTTGCCAATTTCTGTCCCAACAGGCTATCCGGGGGAATATTTTTTTGAATTTCCTTATTCTTTTCCCTCTTTGAGATGGATTTGTTCTTCCCTTGTCCCATCTTTTCCAAGTCTCTCTTCACTTACTCTAATTCAAAGTTACAGAATCAAAATGGCACTTCCCGCCATTGCAGAAACAACAACTCAAAACGGTGCCTCGCACCCTCACAGAAACAGCAACTCATAATGCCTTTGCAGAAACAACAACTCAAAATGGCACTTCATACTTTCATAGAAACAACAACTACAAGATCTTCACTCACTCCTCACGCCCTCTTCACACTCAGGGCTCAGCACACTGTACACAAAGGCAACTGCCACCTTTGTTTACTTTGAAGTTCCACAACCTGTAATGATTCCTTGACAGACCGCCCCAACTGTGGAGGAACTGTGCCCTCCCCTGTCCACCTTAGACCTTCGAGAAGCCTTCCACTTCACCCGTCCCGGCACCCCCCTCAGTTTGTGGCCTACAGATACTCTTGTGGCCCTCTCTTTTACCCTTCCTGGCCACTACTCTTCAGTCTAAGGCCCCTCGGGTGCTCTTAGGTATAGGATCCCTTTTTAAGTATCCTCCTGTGGGGACTCCTGTCACTTCTACCCTTCCCAGCTGTAAGCTTTCTTTCCACCCTTCCCGGCCATCAACTCCCCAGCCCTCAATTTGCCCCTTCCCAGCTCCAGACCCAACCCTCGACCTGACAGAACCACAGAGAATTTCCTGGGGATCCTCTCACTCTTTCCCACCCACTTCGCCCCTTTGCCGGCCAACCTCCTTGTGGAGGGACAGGACCACAGCTAGAAGGGCTCTGCACTTGCCTTGTGGATCTGGTTCGCCAGTCCACATCTCACTCATACGCCACTGACTTCGTCCCCTCCCACTCGCCGCAAGGTACTCATGGTCACCTTTTCCCAAGCGGGCCTCAGTGCACTAGGATTATTGGCCACTCTGCCAACTGGAGGGAGCCCCTTTGCTACCTTTTATCCTTTGATCGTCTACTTTTTGGATCCCTTCTTGTCCCCTGGGATATTGGCCAGCGATCACTGACGACGCCAAAAGAATCTTGTTGAGCCTCCAAAAAAGTTGGTGGGGCACCCCTCTTGCCCAAAATCTTTCAGGGCTGTGGAGATGAGGCTTCCTGTCCTGGACAAGTTCCCAGGTGTGAGAAACAAGCTCACTTGATTTAAAATTTTAACAATAGGGGACAAATGAAAAAAATCATCCAACAAAGTAAAGGAAATACAGCACCAGATGTATAGTCACAGACAGGGTGAAACCAACAGCACACCTTCTCGAACAGTGGATACAGTTTTTATAATCCAGAATATTAACATAACTCCACCTTCTCTCCGCCTACTTGGCCCGTTCTCATTGACTTGTTGTTATCCAATAACAAGGTTCCATCCATCCCTTTATGTTAATCTTAGGGCCGAGTGCCATGCCTACAGGGCAGAGCATCATGCCCATCCTCTCCCTCCTCCTAGGGTAGAAACTTGTTACATATCAGAACACAACATTTGAACTTACTTAATAACCACCAACACGGGACCAATAACAAATTTAACCTATTTCTTACAGCCATGAATACTTAACCATGAACCCACTAAACCTCACGAAAGCCAAGTCTACATTCAGCATTTGTATCAGAGTCCCATAGATGTCATTTCAAAAGCTCAATTGTATCACTGTAGAAATTGTCTTGCTCTCTATAAGGCTAATTCACATTTTTAAGGCTTTTTATGGCTGATACTCTTTCCTACCTCTAACTGATAAAAAAACTCCAAAAGTATACTTGTTACAGCATTTTTTTTAACACTTGTATTTAAAATGATCTTTTATCCTGGGCTAGAATCACACAGGTGGGAAAAATCTCAAAGGCAGAAAAATCTCAAAGGCAGAAAAATGAATGACATAATAGGAGTTAAATCACAAAACTATCCTTGAGCCTGGCCAGGGTCAGCTTCCAGGAATTTGCAGGATCAGGACTGAATCACAGGAAAGGCAGAAAAACTGAACCACATCATCATAATCTTCTGTGTGGAAGAATGTAGTGGTGGAAGAGCTTATTCTAGGATTTTATTGTCATACCTGATCCATGCTAAATACATTTATTTATTTAAACTTCTTGGCACCAAGTGTTTAAGTTTGGAGACTTGCTCTTCAATTAGAACACATAGAGGAAGCAGGTGAAACAATGTCAGTGCACATTTTTATTACAATGAAGACAGAGGTCAATGACTGATAATTACTACAGCTTCATATAGGCATTAGCAGATCCAGTAAGCCAGCTGAGGATCAAAGGTTGCACAGAGAGACCCCAGTAAAGGTGACAGAGATGACAGATGAGGCACAGTGTGATGACCCTTGCATGAGCAAGAACAATACAGCTGGGGCTTCCCTCATTTCTGCTACACTCAGACACCATAAGGCCTTATAACAACATCACATACTTTTAAGAAAGACATTCCACTCCTCTGAAAGACTATTAAATCTGCTGCAAAAAATACTAAAATGTGACGCTAGCTCAATTGTTTAAGTAAGAAAACGAGACTGGTTAAAACACGGTATTTTAAAAAACGTGATACATTTTCATACTTAAAAAAGGAAAACCAGGTTTTAAGATACTGAAAGGCTCAAGAGTACAAAAATATTTACCTTTTAGAAATACCCAAGCCCACAATCACATAAAATAAGTCTCAAAATAAAAATCTTCACAAAAATATGGCCACCTATATTCAACCCAAGTCCTCAAGGCTGTGCTGATAAAAAGGCTTCCTTGACAAATTTAGCTACATCTAAACAGTAATTCTTTAGATTAACTCTGTAAAAGTAAAAACAAGATTAAATACTGCTGTTAGTAAAGAAATTGAGAAGGGATGAGAAGATCAGGAGTCACAGTACACTGGTCTCCATGTTACATTTATGGCAAAAGCACAACTGCAGGAATTAAAAATAGTATTTCCACTCCCAAAAACGGCTTGAGTTAATTGAATGAGTTCCTTACATTTGTTATAAAGCTTAATATTTGTGCTTGAACTTCAGGGAGAGCCTCATTCTTGTGCCAAGAGCCAGTACAAGACAACCTACCCTGAACTCATGCGTTAGAGATGAGACACTGTGCTTTTGTTGGTCCCTATAGAAGGTGAATCAGGGCTAATTGTTATTTATAGAGGATAAAAATCAGTCTACCAGGTCTGATAGACTTCATGTGACCAAAAAGTGCACATACAGCCAATAAATACAAAAAAAAAAAAAGGAATTACACTCTTCAAACAATGTAGTGTTCATAAAACAGTAGTAGCACAACTCTAAGCTATACATTTGTATTTATCCAATCTAGTCTTGCCAAACTTTAAAAAAAACAACAAGCATAGGTAATCTGTAGGATTTGAAAAACATAACATTGGTTTTGTTAGTGTTTGGGTTTTTTTAGAAAAACCCTGTGGTCCCAAATTAGTCCTTTTGAATTATTAATAGCTGCAGGTGAACATATCCAGTACAGAACATCAGATTTTTGTGAGCATCAAATCACCTTTAAGTTTGTAAATAGTACAAAGGTTTTGTGAAAGCTTTTGAAACTGCAATGAGCGTTCTCTGAAGGTGCAGAACAAAGTGGTATATAGTCAAAGGAGAAATTAAATAGTTTAAGAAAAAGAAAAAACAACACCTCAAGAGATCTAAAAAACTGCTTATGCCCATATACCATGAAAAACCTGAAAGTTAAAACTGCATGGCATGTTTGGACAGGATCACTGACTTGGTACAGCTCACTTTTCTGTTGCAAGTGGGCATGGGCCACCAGAAAGTCAGCAAATTATAGTCCTTACTCAGTGCTCAAGATTTCTCCCCTTCCCCAAAGCCACCGAAGATTCACAAAGCCAAGGGTTTTGGGTGGGTTCAGGCTTTATGAAAAAGCAGCAGCTTTTACAGGAGCAGGGGGATCCCAGATCCTGGGACAAGCAAGTGACATCTAAAGACACACTGATGTTATGGTTGAAACCCATGTCCTTACAGTGAAGCCTACGTCTGCTCTGCTACACATGAATTCTGACTCCACTTAGTCTATGGGTTTTGGTCATAGATTTCAAAGGAGGACAGGATCTTTTTTTCAAGGTTTTGAAAGGCAGACACCCAGCTCCCCTTCCTCCTGCCAACACACAAAATGAGAAAAAACACGAGCATTATGGTTTTGGTTTTTTTTTCCTTTCAGCAGCTTTCATCGAGTACCTGAGTGTCTGGAGTCACTGCTGTATTATTACTAATACTCACTTCTAGCTTACTCCTCTACTTGTGTTTAGCACATATTTATTTATGGCTGGCACACATAAATAAATAGCACAGACCATCATTTCTCAATGGGGACTGTCTGCTGACAAACCCCAGGAATCAGGACACTGAATTACAGACTAGAAGTCCTACAAGAGCAGACAGCATCTGGTCAGTAACTATGTAATTTGAGGACAGTAGCACAAGGGATAACAACTATGATGCAGCAGCTGTTGGGTTTTGTTCATTTTCCTCTTGTAGAAAATACATTTTGAGATGATCTTCTTCTTCTTCTTTCAGCCCCTCTGAGAGGTGTTTCCTTCTTTACAAAGGTGTTATCAGACTTTTAGGACTCTCCTTGGAACTTCTAATGCCAGTGGTTTGTTGCCCATTTCTGAAACTGAAAGCAAGTAAAAGACTGAGAACTGGAGAACATTTTCCAGGGTGTCATCAGACACTTCCCTCTCCTATAAGTACCACTACAATAACCATGTTACACTGCTAATATCAACATTACATGAAATCTAATGCTCGTACGGTGTGCCTTGCTGGATTGCAGCAGCAGTTCAGCAAACAATGCTTGGATCTTGAACATCATTCAGCAACTATAATTCAGTTACTTCAGGCTGTTGATGCAAGAAGCCTCCAAGGGGAATCTGGTTTGACTCTAGGATTTCTTGCTACAGTTTGTCAACTGCAAAGCTGAAAAGCCACAGGTCAGACATGTAAGAAGTCCCTGATTGTGATAAAGAGCAACATTTCCTTTCTCAAGGAACCTGGTCCAGGAATTTTTCTTACTCTGAAAGCATAATGACAGCTCCTTATACTGACCAGGAATTAGATACAGGGAATTCTAGCTTTTTCAAGCCACTGTTGTTTACAGGGGCAAATTCTAATACCAGTTCTCACTGAGCTGAATGGTGGCTATGCAGCTGCTCTTTGGTTAATTCAGTTTCCCTCTGCTGCTGTAAGAATTTTTCTCACGCTGTAGTGGATGTGCATAGATTTGAGTGGAAATGTTTGCTCAGGGTGCCCTAAATAGCAATTTTGGTGGAGCAAGAGAAGTGTCATTGCTTCCAGCTAAATCATATAAACCAGAGAAAAAGCTGTCCTGGCCTGTCTCTGGCTGCCCAGAAAGAGGCTAGAACGTTGAAATCCTGCGTTTAAGTTTAATAGTACATAAAGAACTTACACTGGAAGAATGAAATCTCAATATGCATATAATCCTACTAAATAAATAGTTTAAAGGAATAGTTTAAATAAAGAGTTAAGGAGAGTGAATGATATAATAGGATGGAAAGTGTCTGGAGATCTGAAGCAACAGCCTCAAAGTGCTGTGAAGGTCAGCCTTGCTTTGCCAGCACATATCAGCTCTCAGGTTCAGACATTCTGGAGAAATTGTATGATGTCATTGTCTGTCGAATTAACAACCCGAAAGAAAACAGTCTGAAGGGCACTTTGAAAGCTTTGAAGTTTTGCAGCGGACCTGAAGAAACATGTTTCCTGATTTTGAAAAGGGACTGTGTTCTGAATTCCTGTGAATCACAGGATGAATGAAAGCTGCCTTACCATTTCACCTTCAGCATCTGCTCAAAGCTCTCAGGCAGTGGATTGCCATAGCTCTCTGGGAGAAACAGGGTAAGGATCCCAATCAGCACAGTCAGGCTTCCCATCAGGATGTATGGTAGGAATCTGTCAGAAAAATCTGGCAGAACAGAACAGAACAGAACATTCCAGCAGTACTTAATGTCCACAACTGACAAACCCACATGTAAAGTTTATATTCCAGACACTGCTGTAATGCAGAATTAATTTGGAATAATTAGCTGAAAGATTCCTCAGTATCAAAGATGAATCCAAAGCTGAGCTACATCTATTACCTGCCAGCAGTCAAAGGGACTTTTCAATCTTAAAGCTTCAACATGTGCTTTTGGATAGCCACACCTACCATAATTTCATGCCAATGCCCATGTTTGTATAGCAGCTAAGAGTTTTTGGTTTTTGTTTGTTTGTTTATTTGGTTGGTTTTTTTTTACATTTTCAACTGGGATAATCAACATCTTTTCAAGGCAATAGCTCTGCTGGAGTCTTCAGTACCACACTGTCATCAAGAATCAAATCCTCTGTTAAATAATACGAGGAAATAAAACTGCTTGTAAGCAATGAAGCACTCATCACTGCCTGAGATTGTGTGTGGACTGATGCAAAAGAAGGGAAGAGACTAAGTCAGCTGAACAGGTCAGTTACAGACTAAGAGATCATTAATGGGGAAATGCTTTAATGCCTTCCTTACTGCAAAGGGAGAGAACATCAGGCTTGCCGAGATGCACATGAGGCTCTGACCTTGGTCTACTCAGGATATTATTTTGGACTTGAAGACAGCAGCCTGTGCCAGCAGCTGAAGCTGGCACACAACCATTTAGGCAGGATGCAAAATCCTCAAGTCACAACAGCACAGCAATGAAAAGGTCTTTCAGAAAAGGGATTAGCTAGGAGTTAAAGTATTGAAGATAGAGAAAGTACCAAACCAGACTTGACAGCTTTATTTTATAGTTGGGATAGAGCAATATGCTTTATAATGTATGAAATAAACAGATTAAAGAGAGGGCCTCTGGGTATGTCTCACAGAGCCAAAGTTTGTGATCTGATCTGCTCTGTGTTTTTGAGCTGGATGAACTGCAAGGTCCTAATTTAGCTGTAGCAAATAGCAGCAGCTGACAAGTTTCTCCTGAAACTTCTTTAAGAAACTATTTTGATGTCTGGAACAAGATTTTTTAAAGACTGAGCCTGTGGACACCTGGGAGAAAAAAAACCCACAAACCCACTAAAGCAAATCAGTAAAAATGTTATTTTGCATACAATTCTCTCTTAGTGCTGCAATGGAGACTGAAGACTTTAAGGTGAGTCAACAGTCCTGCTGATCTTTTTACTTTACATTTGCACTGTACAAGTATGAAACTAAGACAAGGTATTTTCATCATTTTTGGTAGTGTGTTCCAGTTACACTGGCATGCAGACATGAGTCAACACTGGTTAGTTACAGATAGTCATCTCCTCTCCCCTTTCCTGGTATGGAGAAGTACATCAGCAATATTCTGCCGGAGCCAGCAAATTCATGCTCATGTTGTATCAAAGATCTCAGCAGGAAGCAGCACTCATTAGAGGCAGAGAGAGTTGAGATGGGTCCAGTGATTGCAGAAGGGTGACTGAAAGAAAGAGGAGATTGAGCACCCCAGACTGAACAGTAGGTATTCACAGATACTTCCACCCTTGGTGCCCTAATCTCTATCACTCTCTCCTGTCTGCAATATAAGGAACATTTTTATGTATTAAACAAAAAACAAAATCAAACAATATTTCTCAGTTAATATACTCAGAATGTGATGGCATTGAGTGTCCAAAAAAGCCTATGAGGAAATCAGTAATTCTGCTTACAGAAATACTGAGCAATAAAAAAAAAACCCAAAATGAATGAATGAATGCTGAGGTGACTGGCTTAGAAACAAACAAACAAACAAAAAAATCACTTTAAGTGAACACACTTTCATGCTACTTAACCTGTATGTTTTCCATGTATTAGTTTAGAGAGCACAAATCCTGGGAATGTTTGGATTCCCACCTGGTTTATCTCCCAACATACCCATCTTGGGATACACAGGGACAGTACCATGCAAGGAATTTCCTACTGCTACATTTCCTTACTTGCAAGACCACTTCTTGTCACACTCTCCTGGGAAACTAACTGGCATCCCAAGATATGATTATAATTCTAGCCACTCCGTTTCCACAGTTTATAAACATCATCATTGTATTGGACCAGCTCTAACCCACTTCAGTGATATATGAACGGTCCCTAAAGAATGAAGTGCCTGATCCTTCTGTGAAGCTCAGGGAGCTCCACTTAATTTCTACCATGTGTGACAGTGAACTCCACCCAAGCTGACAGAAGAGACTGAAAAGACAACAAGTGAAGGGACTTAAAGCTGAGCCTGCGCTACAGAAGCTCAGACAACTTCTCTGGGCAGTTGTGTGGTACAAGGCAAGAAAGACAGGATGTCTCACCCAGATAAACAAAGTAAGGAGCAATGATGCTGCCCAGCCTGGAGGCTGTGGAAGTCGCTCCGACTGCCATGTTTCGCACTAGTGTTGGGTACAGTTCCACATTGTAGACATAAAGCATTGAAAATGCAGCTGTGATGCCAAACTTCCCAAGCATCACCAGTCCAACAGAAAGGACATTAAGTTCTGGAGGAGAAAAAAAAACAAAATCAAGGTGAATAAACAACACCCTGTGCTTATTACTTGTATTACTTCTATATCCAGAAGACTGTATTGCTGTTTTTTTCCTAAAGGTCATGAATTTGCTGCTTTAGGGTTTTTTAATTATACGAAGTATTAACCCCCATCCCTTGATGACTCCAAATTCCCCACTAAGCATAATGTAGATGCTCAGGTTATTTCGTATTTTTCAGATTTTGGTTGTCTTAAAGTAAAACAGCATTCTTGAAATGGAACAAAACTCTGGACTACACAGCAATAAACTACAAGCTTGAACCCACCCCTTTTCCACAAAATCCTATGAGGATTTACACACAGTGAAATCTGGATGCAGGTTTTTGTAGCCTGAAAGCACAACCAGATAAATCACAGTACAATTTTGGCTTTCATTTTAGAAGCTGGTTCCCCTGAACTATAAAAAGCTCAGTAATTTGACACAATAAATGAGAGTCGAGCGTGACTCAGCATATACATACGCAATAAGCAAAACTAAGGCTGCAAGGGATCAGCATAAACTCTGCCTCAAATTCTAAATTAGATCCTGGTTTCCAGTAATTTTGCAAAACTATGACACAGTACCATAAAATATTTTAAATATTTAATATACTTAAGTCACATATTTAATTTTGTACCTGCAGGAACCAGCTGAATGAAGAGGACAACACTTCCCCCTAAAAAAAAGGTGCCAGATAAGGAGTAACGTCGTGGGAGGGAGCGGAGGAGAAGCCAGGCAATCACATAAGCTGGAACTTCAATAACAGCCGAGAGGAAGCAATTGACATAGGCATTTCCATGCCAGTCTGGAGTGCTGAGGGACAGGCCAAAGTAACCAACTGATGTGAAAAACCTGAGAAAAGCAATAAAACCAAATTATTCCAGCAACAGCAGTCTCTGAACACCTCCAGTGTTGCCTGAGGTGTTGTTACAAAAATAGGATATCACAAAGCACTGCCACAGGCATTGTGGCTTTAAAAAGTCTCAGTGGCAACCTCATCTTTCTAATTCTGTCAACCCATCCAATGATCATATCCACAGCAGCTTGAAGGCATCTCAGATTTCTCTGTCCTTCCTGCATACACTACACCAAGCAAAAGGCTTTGCGGAAGTCATTAACAAAGGCTTTTCGTTGCAATGGACTCAATGACACAATGAAACTCTTGCAAGCTTCCCAAGCCAACTACATTCCTACTTGTAGCCAGTGTCAGGATCTCCCACCCTCAACAGTTCCCTTACATCTTATTTAATCTCCATAGAGAGCTGGATATTCAGGTTTCAAATCTCAGGAGTGCCTTACTATGCCATGCCAAGTGTGCTAGCCAGTTTCTTTCTGCTGGGGGAATATGGACAGAAAAGAGTCCTAGTTTGTCTATATGGCATTATTGGGTTCTCATTTCTCGTGGCTGTCCAGGCAGGGACCGGGATCTCACTGAGATGGGCACAGTACAGAAACAGAACAAAAATGCTGGTCTGGGTTTGGCTCTTGTTATGTTACTGAGTTGCTGTCTTTGCTTCAAGAAGAACATTTCTCTTCAAATAGAGACTACAGAGATGGGAGCATTAAAAAAAAAAAAAAAAAAGGCAACATACTTCAAAATACACAAGTTGTTACATACAGTTTTCTAACTATTTTACATCTGAGTCAAGGCTAATGCCTCCATGTTCACATTAATCACTCATATTAGTGTGGGTGTGAGGACATTGAGGGCCATGTACCAGCCAGGGACCACTGGGCTCTGAGGCTCAGACTTATTATCTGAACCTGAGGCAGGTGCCCTTGAATCAAAAACTGTTCTATTGCCTGGGTACTTTAGGAATACACATTTCCTTACCACAAAAGTAATGACATAATAGTAATAGTTGCAATGTTTCGGGTTCGAAATAGGTCCAGAAGGATAGCCTTCTGCTGCTGCTGAGGCTTCGAATCCTGCATCTGAAGGAAAAAGGAAAACAAAACCAAAAAAATTCCCACACACCTAAGAGCAAAACAACCTCTGCTACCCATAATCTGGGCAGTTACGAAGTTATCAGGTGACAACTAGTCAGACCAAGGGCCACTTCTGTACCAGGGAGCGCAGTCCTTAGGTGGAGCTTGTCTCTGCTACCACCTGTACTCATGGGAGTTTCCATGGCACCACGATGACTAATTAGAAAGGAGTATCAGCTGACCAGACAGACAAGTTAATGTTTCCTTAAGGATCTCACATAGTACTTGCAGAAGTAACCTCATTATCAAGGAAATTTTTCTGTCCATTCTGTTCACTGTCCATTCGAATCTCTTGAACCTTCTTAAGTGATGTGAAATAAAAGTAGGAAATCATCCAGTTTTGCTGCCTGCCAGCACCCTGACAGGGAGAGGAAGAGATGAGAGAGGTTGGTGAGGTGGCCAGGGCATATCATAGGAGCATCCATCACCTCAGATTGGAGATGGAGAGTCTAGTTTGAAGCTTGAAGCAGGACTCTTTTGGGTGGCATTAGGGTGCCTTTCTGCCTGCACACTTTGCATTTGCTAGGGCAAAGCCAGCCCTTGTGGCCAGGCTTCCCCCAGGCCCAAAGAACAAACCACCCTGGTTCTCCCTACAGGACTATCCAGGAGATACCCTTTCCTAGGAATAGATGATGGTTTCCAAAGAAGGTATTTCTAGTAACATTTGAAAAATACTTCCAACATGAGACTTAGCATGCAGACATCATCCTCAGGCTTTTTTTGACCGATGCTTTGGTACACAAAATTTCCATGAAACAGGTGTCTCCTTGTTTTAAGAAAACATACAGGAATGATAAAATGCTGCAACCCAAAATGGTCATGCCCAGTTTGAAAGTTATCTGGGGCCTGGCTGTGAAGTAAGGGAAGTGCTTTTCCATGGTTGGTGTAGAATGAGCTTTCCGTAATTGGAACATGCACTTTAATTTACACTAAAACTTCCACTTGGGAAAGAGAACTTCAGCCAAAATGTGACAGTCAAGTGACAGATCCTGCCCAGGGGAGGGGGTAACTTGCAGCATCTCTGTCCTGCAGACACTGCAGACGAGCACACGGTGCTTTGCTTTCTGCTCTATCAGGAGACAAAAAGCAGGTGCCAGGATAAGGCAGTAGAGGAAGATCTGACCTGCAGACACAGAGTCATTGCTGATGCAAGGCTCTAAGAGTCTTAGCACAAGAAAAATGTGCCTCTTTGGGAGGAGCTCCAGTGAGGGCAGAGCCAGTAGAGGGGAAGATGAGCACACGAACCAGCCATCCCACTGTGGCTATGCTGCTTCCTCGCTTGCTGGGTGGCCAGGTTTGCACTAGACTTTCTTCTTTTAACCAATAGATATGAAATACAGGAGAAACACAATTTTGAAGAAGAGCCTGATGTTCTTCACTGTCTTCACTCACATCATGGTTTTCAAGTCCCCTTGTAGTACTTGGGTGCTTTGGCTGGTTTGTGCAACCTGAAGAGTCCCTTGGGCTCCACACAGCCCCAGCTCACGTGGGTGCTGATTTAGGGTCCCCTACACAGTCCCTCTGCAAAGGGCTGTTGCTCAACTGCAAACCGCTAATAACGCACCAAACTGAAATGGGCACAAACACATTTTCCTTGGGTCTTTGTAGTGCCAAAAGTATGAAGCAATCTGGGTCACCCTTGCTTTGAAAACCACAACAAACCACTGCTGAGGAAAAGAATTTTACTGTGAAGGGCAAAAAAATAAAACCTCTCTCTGGGTTCTACTTTGATCTTGCTAACCTAGCACTTATTGCAGACCAACAGTCACTGCCAGCCCAAGAGCTGCTGGTGCAAACCAGTTCTCTGCTGGCATTTCCCAATAAGTCAACCAGCCAAATGGGAAAGTGCCAGCGAGGTAAAGTACCAGGATGTATGAAACATACCTCTGCAGTATCGAAAAGCATGGCTGGGGCTGGAACACCATTTATCTTTGCAGCCTTTCGGATAATAGTTTCTGCCTCCTTATATCTTCCCTGGGAGATCAGCCACCGAGGAGACTCAGGAATGATCCTGTAACAAGTTTCAGAATAAATGACTCAATGTTTTCCCAAAAGTAAAAAGTCATAAATAACATATTTATCATGTCTATAAGTTACACTCAGATCTCACAGATTGCTTGCAGCAGGAGACAGCCAGCACAGAAGCATGTGGGCAATGTAATTCAAATATATGGGACTGTTTTATTCTCATGCTAAAGTAGATGCTTTGTCCTCAGTGGTTGCTTTTTAAGGAATAATTGATGTCCACCAGATGTCACCAGATAGACAGAAAGGATAGGGGTAGCTTAGCCAGTGAGAATCAAAAATATTCTTAGGAAACTGCACACAATGTGGAAATGCTTTAAATATGCACAGGGTGTATTTAAAGGTTCTGTGTCATAGGAATCTTATATACAAACCTCACCATATTACCACAGCTCTGAGGCAGATTCTCCCAGGCAGAGGGCAGGGGCAGTGTCCCCTTGCAGAGTTGATGACATTTTCTGATCAATTACAGGCACATGTTGAGTGAATTAACACCAAACACAGGACAGAAAACTTTAACTTTTCCTTAACTAAATCCTTTGGTCTTAACAGATGCCACCTTCCTCCCTTTAGCCAGCAGCACTTTTTCCTCTCCTTGGAAAAAAAACAGGTCAGACAATTCCTTTTCTGATGAACTCTAAAGACTGACTCAAATCTAGGTCAATAATTTCAAACATCAGATGATTTATATCTGATTATTAATCACTAATGGTACTTTCTGTAAGATGAGCTGCCTCCACTGCTCTTCTTACTGGGAATGCTGAGGATCTTGAGACTGCAGAGATAATGCCGGGAACCTTCTGGCAAATTTGGAAGGGAAATGAGTAAAAGAGCAAGAACGGCACAGAGCAAAGGGATGTGCGAGTCACATGGCCCATAGAAGCAGTGGGTCCACATGCCCAAATGCCAGCTAACACCAACCTGCCTTGGCAGAGCTTTGCCAGCACACCTTGATCCCCATCTACCCCCACACAGGCCGCAGACAGTGCCAGAGGAAGTTTTTGGCATTTTTAACTGTAAGCTTTTAAAAGGCCTGGGAATTCCCACCCCATAGATTTCAAAGCAGGACTCCGAAGTCATGCCTTGGGAACAAATTTCCTGTGCCTCACAGTGTCTGTTCTATAGCAGACATCTGAGAGGCTCCCACCCAAAACCAGCCTCTCTAGAGAATGGTTTCAGTGCAGAAGGAAATGCTGCTGTGATGGAGTTTGAGACACTTCAAGTTAAATAAGCAAACTGACCCTTAAACAGAATCAGACTGTCTTTAAAATCCAATGACAGCAGAGGTGGAGCTGAAAACCCTTATAAAGGTGTGGTTTGAAGACTAAGGTTAAAAAAATCCCAACTAATCAATAAACCATCAGCAGGTACTTCTAAAAAGACTGGGACATGCAGGAGGTCTTTTAGACTATAGAAGAGTGTGTCTAAATCACTTAACTGTTATAAAGATGCTAATTGTTCACTTCTACCTATAACTTCTTCAAGATAGCAAGAAGAAAGGAGTTCCCTGAATAACATGAACGAACTCTTCCTGTTGTAAATTATCCTTATTTTAAGAGTGTGAGTGATACCTTGCTTTTCTTTTGCTGTTTTCAAACACCTGTCCCTTCAGAACACAGCAGATGCCCAAGGCAGCAACAAAACAGGGCTATATGCCCTCCTTCAGTGCTTCTGTCCAGCTAAAAAGAGCAGGGCTTCAAGCACACAGACAGCATATACAAGGCTCTCTAGATAGTTACTCTGGCAAGTTAAAACTGGCAAGAAAAACAACACAAAAAATGCCCCCTCTCAAGGCAAAGCCTTCTCACATGGTGAATAGAAAAGTGCCCCTCCTCCCTGACCCCCTACCATTACCCAGCACCTAGCACAAAGAGCATCAGGCGGGAGGGGAGGTGGGAAGCGTGGCCTCGCCATGGACTCACCACCAGAGCGGGATGCAGAACAGCCCCGGGACAGTGAGCGCCAGCAGCAGCATCCGCCAGTCTCTGATGAAGTAAGCAAACAGTGGCAGCAACATGTAGCCAATTGCAAAAAATATGCAAACTCCTAATGTAGAGAATAGAATACGAACTGATTTGCCAAGAATTTCTGTGCCTGTTTAAAACAAGGGAGGTTGGATTAGCATTTTAACTCTGTTTTCAACCATGACTAAATACTTTATTGCATTTACATAGAAAAATAAGATAAATGATCTTAGAAAAGAGCAGCACAGCACAGACCTGCCTGTACAGAAAAGTTGCTGGGAGTATTGGGAACCTTCAGACAAAGAAGCTACTTCTGTTTGCTTTGGTTAATGCATTGGCAGAAGCAGATAAGGACAGGCATGGGGGATGGCCAGTAGACTTCCAGAAGCCTTCCCCACATGCTCACCTAGGACACAGCCGGCTCCCCCATTTAACCCATCACAATTTAAGATGCAATTCACTGCTGGGCACTTCTGGAAGAGCAAAGGTCTGAGCACAGCAGACTAACGTGGGATGGAAGGATGTGAATTTACAGTGAGGTGAGGTGGGAACAAATTTCCCACCTATTTTTTGGAAGAGAAGAAAGGTTGGAATGTTGGATTGGCAGATCACGGACTGAAGGACAGAACCAGGGAAGATGCCATCCTCTAGCAGTGTTACTGTTCTAGTAGCCAAGCAGCAGTCAGGGAAAGGATCCTACAGCCACTACACCATGCACTAATATCAAGTAATAAAAACTTCAACGAGTAATAAAACCTTCAACATCACCTAAATTCTTTTACAATAAAACACTCAGCCACTGCTTAACAGAATCCAGTGATGCCCTCAGGTTCACCTCATTTCTCCTTGAGCTCTCAGCCCCTGGTCTACAGAGCTCTCCTTCACACTAGGAACATTGCACGGGCCATAACTGCCACAGTTTAATCTGGATTCAATTAACACGCAAATGACACTGAGTGAACAGTAGAGTCACAAAGTGTGGAGAGTGTAGTTGGGTTGTGTATCATGGGAAGAACCCCAACATTTATTATTGCAGAGAAGATGGAAAAAAACCACCCAAGACTGGAAAACCCTCTTATTTGATAGTTACATGAATTCTCATTTCAGAAACCCAAAGTATTTGAATAAAGTCACAGTTAAAAAATCCTGAAAATAAGAATTTGCTAGGCTAAAACGAGTGTATGGGGACAAATTATACTATCTTCCTCTTGACTTGCTCTTGTATAGAGGGGCTTCCTTGGGAGAGGTCTAGAAACATTGGTTTATACCTGTTAAATGTTACATTATAATTTGTGTCAATTCAAAGCCAATACAAGATGACGTCTTCCAACTACAATTCCCTTGTCTCCTGCCTTTCCTCTTCCCTCATTCTCCTAGCCATGGAGTAACAGTTCTTGGACAATACCAACATGCCTTTACAAACCTCTAGTGTTTTACAGTCCTAGAACCTGAACACAACAGTTTTGAGCACAGAGAACAACTAAGGCCTAAAGCTGAGAAAGAAATTTCACAGCATGTGGTTGAAAAAACCCTAATATTGACCACAGGTCACCAACAGCTCAGGAGGGAACTATTCCCATGAAGGTGGGCAATAGTGCAAAAGGCAGCATGAGCCTGGGTGGCTAAGGATGCTGAAACACGGTCTGAGCTACGTGTTGGGAGGCAACCCATGTTTGGATTTTGCAAGTTTGAATGAGAAGAGAAACCTGCGCTGAACTTGGAAAAAAATCCATTGCACTTGGGGATGGAGGGTGTCAGGGCTGGTTCCACTGCTTCCCTCCCAAGCACAGGTCAGCCCTGTCTGCTCTTGGATGAAAGAAGGGGAGCATCTCCAGCACATCCCGTAATCAGGAAGGGCTTTCTTAAAGAGTCACTTTTCTTTTTATGGGTATATTCTCCTATTCAGCATCTCTATCGTGTGTGGCTTCCTGGAAGCTCCTGGGTTTGCCTTGCCACGGGCAGAAGTCACAGTGCTTATGGGGACACACTGGTTATGGAGTCTAGGGTGGGAAGGACCACTTTCCATAAGAACCTCCCTCCTTACCATGACAGTCAGCCAATAGCTCACTTAAATGAGGAACCTAATGTCTAAGTTAGTTTAGATTAGTACTGCCCTCAGAACCAGCCTCAAGACTGCTGGGAAACAGCCAGCACTGATGGTAAGTGCCTCAGGCATCTCCCTCTCTCCTCCCTGAGATCCATCACTGCTATGACAACTCTAAAAAGGAGAGGATGGCAGAAGAGAGGACAAGATAGGGAGAGAGCCAGCAAACAACAGCTAAGCAATTAAACTAGCCTAATGATACCTGGGAAGACCCAGGCCCCTCTCTCAACAGTAGGACCATTTGCCCAGTGGGGTGTTCCTGGCCCTCCCTTCCAGCTTTGCTTCTGCTGAGCACCAAGGCAGCATCCCAATCCACATCCAGCTGTGTCCCACATTCCCAGGGGAGTTAGGAGCTAAATTCCTGCCTGATTAGAACCTGCACCTCTGTGCTGTACAACACCCATGTGTTTCCACAAGGATTTTGAGTTTTGCCCAGTGCTGTACCTCCCAGCCTTCCCAGGGCAGGCATTTGTTCCTGCTCCATCAGCTCCACAGAAGAATTAAATTACCAGTGGGAACAGTGGCAATGGTGACAGAAATGGCAGGAACAGCGACAATGGTGATGGCAACAAGGGATCTCCCTGCTGACAGCCTGACTGTAATCCTCCCTGCGCCACAGACAGCATTGACTCATGGCTGCTTGGGGACACAATGCTGTGTCCTGTTCATAGCACTGACTTCATATTATGCTCTTTTGAACTACTTTTTTCCCTGTTGAAGCCTCATGGGGTAGGAAAGACCAGCATTAACTATTAATATACAATTTAAATCTAGCTCACAATATGATCTACAAATTGTAATGCTGACACCAGGGGTTTAAAAACAGCCATAAATATATATATTAAAGACAGCTCTTGGAAATCCCAGTTTCCCCCTGCAACCTGCACCACTCATCCCCATAATTTGCCCATGCAGTTGCCCTTCCTGAAACCCCAGTGCCTAGTGGGAGTCTCTGTGGGGTCCCCTTCCCCATGGGGTGCCTGGTTCCAACTGTAGCCATGCAGCTGATGGGTCTTTCTTCCTACACTCCCCGTAGAAAAGAAAGCAAACCTTAGCTTTTAGAACTTAGGACTTTATCACTGATCTCAACACTGAGAGCAATGACTTTTTGGCTAATGGGGCTTTGGCACCCACCCACCTCTGGTCCCCCTGATGCTCATTGTGCCTGGAAATGCTGGTTTGCTTCAACGCTTTGCACTCAGGTACACACTGACCTCTCTGCAAAGGGTGCAGAGGGAGGCAGGGATGAACCCAATTGCCTTCTCTATCTCAGACCTGCTGCTGCTGCTAAACCCTGAAGTCTGTTTTGAATATCTTCTTCAAAGAGGAATGAAATGGATGTGTATTTAGACTCTTCCTGCTCTCTTCTTTTTCTCTAAATCTATTGAAGCATAGGCTTGAAGAATTGCAGAGCAAAAAAAAATTAAAAAAAAAAAATCATACTGGCCTAAAGTATGAATTTTACCAGTGAAGATTTACCACTGTCTTATTAAATGATCCAGGTTTAGCGGGGAAAAAAGTAACAGTACACTAAGCGAACATTTAATCTAATGCAAACATATTCATACCCAAAATGAAGGCCACCACGTAGTTAGAGATCTGTCCCATCCCCACAATGAGAAAGAGCACTGTGAACATCTCCCAGCTGGTGGAAAAGATCTGCAGGAAGCTGAAGCCAGTCTGCACAGCCATTGTCAAAAAAAGGATATTCTTCCTGCCAAACCTTTGGTAAAGAAAAAGATTATTACTGAAACAGCATGTATTTATGGTAGGGGCTATGTAAGAGGGCACAAGGCAGAACAAATATCCAACCTCAAGTGATGCATCTTAGCACAACCTGAAGTTCTGTTCATCCTAAAGAATTTTATTATTTTCATAGGCACTAAAAAATATTAAAATTTCCAAGACCCACGAGACAAACAGAGAAGAAAAGCTATGCGCAGACATTTCAGGGAGCCATTAGACAGAGATTAAGGAGACTAGGCAACAGTACAATAGGGAGACACATGCAGACTACAAGCTACACACCTGAAAGTTAGAAAATAATGACTTAGGCTGCTGGCATTTATACTTTGCAACACCATTATGCTTGGAGTGTGTTAAATAGCTTTGTCAACTGGTTTCAGTCCAAGTTGCCAGACATACTGCACCCTTTCTCTCACCTCTTTCTCTGCATTAGGATTACATGGCATGTTGTCCTGGAGAGGCAGGACAAGCTCATGTATGGGTTTTCATACCTATGGGCACAGATGCTGCATGGGCTGCATCACCTGCTGCCTGCAGCAACCCTTGGGAAAGGTTTCTGTAGCAGTCATGGGGAAATTGCTCAGGTACAGGTTCAGATCATACCCCTTTACTGACAAAACCCCCAAATAATCCAAGGAAGCTCATGCAGGAAGGCATGAGCCAGGCTCTCAGTGGCTGTGCTGCCAGCAGGGCAAACACACTTCCTCAAATGCTCCCACTGGGCAAATGGCACCACTGGGATTTAGTGATTATCTCATCCTCCTTTCAAACACTAACACCAACTGACTTCTGCACTGGGGCAAGAGTCAGGAGATTAAATTTGGATCACATGGAATTTAATGCTGGAGGCTTTAGGATTAAGATTCCCAGTGAGTTTTGAAACCCCTCTGCTAAGCATCCAGGGGACCCCTGCTACCCTATGACATCCTCATTACCAGACGGCAGTCAAAGCAGAATAAGAGATCCCACCATAAGAGAGAGTATGGACACAGGGCTCAAGGCTGCAGGGAGAGGGGAGCAGAGACTTGCAGAGGGAATATTCAGCATTCAATACTTGTAAGGCCAAAACCTCAACACTGCTGAGACAATTATCAAATGTCTGTAATAATTTTTTTACATTTTACATCTACTTAGTGAGATGCTATGACAATTGCTATCCATTTTCAGGTTATCTTTCTTCTTCCTCTATCCTACCATATAGCAAACCATCTATCCTATGCAGAGATTCTATTCAAGAGGCAAGTTTCTATCTTGCAGCTCTAACAAGGGATTACCAGTTAACGTGTGACAAAACCCAGCATCTTTTAAACTACTAAAAAGGCTGGATAAAGAAACAAATGGGAAGTGGGTCATGAAGGGAAACCCACTGCATGAATCTGCAAAGCAGCCACATGGGCTCCTTGTGGAGATCAGTCCCTGGGCTCTGAAGTGCCCAAGAGACAGAAATCCTTCACCTGGGGTAGACCAAGATAGGATTTTTTGAAGAAGCCAGGCTAGTTACCTCATTTTGATCAGAGCTCAGAATATTGGACATTTCATTTCTTTTGTCTCTTAAAAACAAATGCACCAGCTGTGGCCCCAGGTCTGCCCTGCTCTTCTCACAGCATTACCTGTCTGAGAGCTGCCCCGAGATGAAGGAGCCGATGAGGACCCCCACGAAGAAGAGAGAGGTGGTCAGTGGGGCTTTCCAGTCGTCCTCACACACCAAGTTCCACTGCGAGAGAAAGGCCTGTGCTCAGACATAACCCCAACGCTGCACCGAGCCTCATCCAGCACAGGGGCTTCTAGCTGGAGACACACACATTTCCATGCAATGGAATTCTCTTTCCCCATATCCACACTTCCACTCATCACTGGCACTGTTTTCTTGGTCACTGTTGGAACATCCTGCTCAAAGCACAGTAAAAAGAAGGAAAAGTAATTGCCTCCCCAGCAACTCCATGAGGCCTAAACACCAGCAGCTGTCTGACACAGCCCCATTGCCTCTGAAGAGGATGAGCAGCCAGCAATGCCAAACCTGATGGGAGCCTGTGTATGCAGCTCAGGGACTGCCCTGGACCTGTTTCCAGCACAATCCTCCTATCACATACCCACCAGACCCCTGGACCTGGCTCCCCACAGTCCAAGATGCTCCCACCAGTGAAACAGAGCAATGGAAAATGGTAAAGAACCATCCCAGCTAAGGACAGCTTCCAGTTTACCTCTGCCAGCACAAAACCTGCTGTATCTCTATAAATTCTGGGGGTGACAAAACATATGTAAGAAGACAGAATGAAATCTCTTTCCTTGCACTCACGTATTACCAAATTCTGTTCCACCTCAGAACCTGCACCACTGACTTGCCACCCGTCACTCACAGCCTCATGACTGCAGCTGGCTGGGGCTGCAGACTTAGGACAGGATCCAGCATGGAAACTTCCACCTAAACTACTCATAACCTCAGACAAGGTTTAAAAAAAAAAAAAAGGCATCATGAGCCTCTGTCCACTGAAGTTACAGCTGAGCATGTCTCTGCCAAGGCTTGCTCCCTTGCTGGTGACTAATCTCCTGGTTAAGGCATGCCTGCCAGGAGCACTTAGGGAAAGGCTGCAAACATGTCACTCTCAGATCAGATAATTCTACCACAATGGTAAGCTAATTAGATCACAGATCAAAGTATGGCAGAATTTTAATAATTAGCCATGCTATCAGAGAGGGGGACCAGCGGTCACTCTCTGCTTGGAGAAGGCAAAGGCTTGGTGACGGAGCAGAAACCTGCCCTCAGAGCTGCTCAGGCTTCTCACTCAGCTGCAAGCAACAAGGAGCAACTCTTGAGTTACAGAGACACCCAGGTGCTGTCTGATGGCACCACACATCCTGCCATAAACAAACCACTGATGGATTGGTGGCTGAGCTTCATTGCTGCTGCAGAACAGGCAGGCAAACCTCAAAACAAGATGGAAGTTGGTGTGGTTTGATGCAGTTTGCTTTGGACTAGAAAAGATGCAATCAATGCCTATTTTCAAGCAGAACAGAAGTATGCTGCTAGCAGAGGGGAGTCAAGTACATCTGCCCTTTGCCGAGCCTGCAAAGTAATACCAGCTACACAACAAAAAAAGAAGTTGAGGTTAAAAACACAGCCCGTGCCTCTTCCTGAGGAACTCACATATCTTCAATGCAGGAACAAGGAGACTTGTGGACTAAAATGTGCCTCTAAGACTTAAATCTGATTAAGAACAAAAAGAATTCTATGGCAGCATTTTCTGTAAGGTATTTTCTCATTCATTCTGGGAAGGGAAAGGTGGTGAAATGTGGGCCAATCTGGGCATACACCTGTGCTTATCTGCACTGTGTTAGAGAAGGTGGAGGTTAGCATGTGGGTCAGTAGGGCTCTGGTATGTTCAAGGATGCTAGCTGAGAAAAACAGATGTGGGGATCTGCTTCACCTGTCAAAGAAAACAGATTGCTGTAAAGAAGGTTGGTGCAAATCAAGTCCAGTATTTAAAACAAAGTAAAATTCAGCTAGAAAAACCATGGTATTAAAAGTACACTGCAGAGGTCTTTCACCACATTCTGCTGCACCTCCCTTTTCCCCACTTGGGGAAAGCTGTTGACTAACAGTGTGGCAAAAATTGCAGCTGATACAAACTATTGTTAATTATCTGGATGCTAAGCACCCTGGTCTGGGGCCACCAGCACGGTGCCTGCTCCCAAACCATCAGACTTGAGTTGCTCAAGGTTAAGGATCAGTGTTTTCAAAATGTTTCCATGGTGCCAAAGGCACTTTGGCTGTAAAATAAACCCAGCTAAATAATAACTTGCCCATGAAACTGCATTGCCTCCTTGGTGCTAAATGCCTCCTATCCAGGTGTTTGCTCCATCTTTTCCCATGACATATTGCATACCCAGCAAAAATTCAATGCACAGGGTCAAGTCTTTAAGATTTGGGGATATGGTAAACAGCACACAGCAGCTAGCTGTCCAAAGAGGGGTTACTGTCTACAGGAATTCATTGCATTTGACCAGAAAACACACAAACACATCAAATCTACCTGACTTTAAGTATAACTGAAGCTGCTGAGCAAACAATCCACCTATTTTAGCTCCAATACCACATGGTACCTGAGCAATATAGACCTACTCTACAGGTACACCTCATCTCCCAAATTCCAACCTCCCATCCCCACAGGCACTCACTCTAAGGCTCATGCCATGGCACTGCAGAGTGATCAAGCACATATCAACATGGTAAGGTTTCACTAGTGTTTCAGTGTATAGGGAAAAGTGAAATGTAGCTTATTTGACCCCTTCCTCAGAGGCTGCATTCATCACAGACAGAACTAAACCATGGCTACAGGAGCTACAGCCCAGCCACAGCTTAACTGCCTACAGCTACAACTTCCAAACTGTCTCTACTGGGCTAATTATACATTAACCAGAAAATAATTAATTCTGTAATGTCCCTGGCGAAGCAAACTGGGGAGCAAAGTTCATGTAAGATTCCAAGCAAAGCCTCTGAATGCTAGGAATAGGAGCTGCTCAAGAACACTGTTATTAAATTACTTTTATTGCCGTCAAATCCCTACAACCCTTTCTGACAAGCTCCCAGCAACTGGAAGAGACAATTCTGCTGGGTGCTGCTGATAGGAACAGTATAGATGGACAAGCTTTCTGAAAAACTGAAATTGCTGGAGAAGGTACCCTGACTGCCCAAAGTGCCTCCCTTGCCAATCAGAAATCACTCACTGACATCCTGAGTACAACCCATTCACATCAGAGGAGAAAACACTAGTGGAGCTTTGAGTAAATGGGTGGGTCTGCAAACCAAGGAAAATCTGAACTTGTTTCCAAGACTAAAGCTGACTATGAATAACTCAAGAAGTGTTAATTATTCACAGATGGCCCCATCCTGCTCTCTGGGAACCAGGGCCAGCAATGAGACCAGCTCTGCTCGGTGCACAAGTGACAAGCACAGGCACCTCCATGCCTGAGCACACAGCAGACTTCCAGCACCGGGCAGGGCTACTCTCCACTGATGGAAAAAGCTGTAACATAACAGAAAAGACCTTCAGATGCCTTCAAACCTCAGCAATTCCTATCCAGTCGCTTGCCTTTCCAGTCCCAAAAGCTTCTGGTTTCTTCACTAACATCAGTTCCAGGGCTGGGACTGGGTAGGGTGACACAGGTGACAGACCAGTAGCCCCAGTAGAGCCTCTGGCACTCTCTCTGCCCTTTACAGGCGCCTTGAAGTGGTGTCTGGGGTACTTGCCATGCCCCAGCGGTGGAGAGCAGCTCAGTGTGTCCCCAGGGAATGATGCTGGGTGACAAGCTGGCTCAAGGGAACTAACTGGATCCTAATGCCTGCTCCTAAGGGCCAAACTGGTACTTGTTCCTTGAGCCTCTAATTCATGTTTCATCTGAATATCATTATCTGGAACTCAAAGAGAAGTAGATTAAGTTCCAGAAAAGAATTACAATGTAACAGACCCCAGGAGCCTGCCAAGAGGAAAAGGAAACCCTGTAGCCCCTTAATCTCAGCCAAGGGATCACTCTTGACCCCACAATGACTCACATTTCCACTTGCTCACCATTACACTTACAGCCTCTTTCTTACACCATCCTGGCCCAATGATCACCTGTGGACACATTCACTTTTCCCCATCATCTCCATTTTAAGACCATGCAAATAATTCAAT
Source organism: Vireo altiloquus (assembly GCA_013396875.1). NCBI lineage: Eukaryota > Metazoa > Chordata > Aves > Passeriformes > Vireonidae > Vireo > Vireo altiloquus. The sequence goes on along the minus strand of VZRF01015277.1, from coordinate 6,420 downwards.
CTGGGATTCTCTGTCCCCAGAGTTTAGCATGTCCTCACAGACCACTAACACAGGTGCTGAGCTGGCATTTCCCACTTCCCTTCAAGCAGCAATAACAACAGGATTTAATGCAACTGAACGAATTAAACAAAGTCTCCAGCGCTCCTGTAACATCAAGTTCTGCTCTTCAATTGGTTCTTGAACTGAAGCTCTTTCTTCACTAAGCTCTTCTGATGGCATGTCCTGGCTTGTCTTTCCTAATACAGAGAAAAATGTTTGGTACAAAAATAAGTATCTCAAATTTATCTAAACTGCCTCTTTCCAGCATTTCATCAGTGCCTGTTTTCCTCGTTTTGAAACCAAATTCTGCATTTTTTCCAAATGTCCATGACAATTTTGAAACAAAACAAGTATCCTTCTTTTCCATCTGGCTTACAGATGGGAACCTGGCAGTTGATTTCCATTTCCGAATATGCTATTGCCTCTCTGGCATGCCCCAAGTCCCGTGGCAAACCCCACTGCTGCGTCCCATCCGAATCCTGTACACAGTGCTCTGTTTGCCGTCTGCCAGCATAAGTTATTTACTGTTCATTAAGAAGAATCACATTTCTCCTCCTTTTGCTTCATTTACTACCTCTTCCAGAGCAAGCACTGACTCCAAAACAGAGATTACATGTTCATAGACACCCCAGGATAAACTGACCTCCCTCTGGCAGTGAGAGTGGCATTGTCTGTGCCAGTGGTGGCCACCATGCACCCACCATGCAGCCGTACCAGCCCGTGGGTTACAGCCAGGCAAGTGGGCAGCACAGGCTGCTGCTTCAGTTTGCCTATGGCCAGGAACAAAGGGCAAGCTTCCCATGCACCCCCACCTTGATTTTGTGATATTGTGAGGGATCTCCAGCGACTGAGTACAACTACCAGCACAAATGGCAAGTGTCATGTGTGCCAGTGACTTCCCTTTGAGCAGGTGGAAGGAGCCTGACATCCCCTGCCCACATCCTGCCTGCCTGGCATGTGGGTGAGCCCATGTCTGCACATCCCTAGCACAGACTCTCCTGTGTCCTCAGGGCACAGACCCCTTGCCTCATCATCAGAACCTTTCCTGGCTATGCCATCCTTCGATGTTTTTTTTTTTTGGTGGCAGATATTGCCGCTGAGTCACAGGGACTCGTGAGTAGGGTTCCACACCCATTCCCTGTCATGAGCCCCGAGGGTAAGCCATCAGCGCATGAGGGCAGCCTTTGGCTACCTGGGACATACTTGGCTGAAGGACTGCGGAGCCTGCCAGCTGCCATTGCCTGGCATTAGGGTGTGCCCGTTATTCCTTGAACCCCTTACACAACGCAGAACAGCAGCAGAACTACAGCTTCAGAGGAATCATTTTCCTTCTCTAACGGAGCTCCACACTCCGTGCCAGCGTAAAAGAACAGCACGTCCCTGCCACCACACCATGGCACGACCAGAAGACCCAAACAAGTGCTTACATGACCCGGCACTGCTCACATGACAGTCTGTACAAATTATGACACTGTAGAGCCTTACAGCTCCAGACGCCCTGGCTGCAGCCGGGTCAGGTTCCCGCAGAAGTGACCACGGCACCTGCCTCGCACCAATCCCAGCGCTGACGGCCACGGAAGCCACTAGCATTCCGGGGTGCGGGGCCAGCGAAGGTCCACTCTGCTCTAGCCCCAGGCAGGCTGGGTGCGTGTTTGCCTGAACGTGTCCATGTCCCCATTCAACGCTGCACTGAGAATGAGCAATTCATTCGCACAGAAAATTTACGGGGATGGTCAGCATGTGGCAGGAGGAAATTACGGAGCTTCTGTTTTCAGCCTCTGCCTCCCCCTCCACACAAACCTGTCACCGAGTAAAACAAGCTGGAAAACACAGCAGGGATGGCGAGGGCGGGCAGCTCCTTCAGCAACCTTTACCTCTCACATCCCTCCCGCTCCTCGCATCGTGCCCACCCGGAACCTTTCCCACAGGCGCTTCGCCCGCAGTTTCCTGCTCCCTGTTCACCATCCCCCAGGTAGAGTGACCGGCCCTGACACAGCCCAGTGTAAGGGTATCACCGCGGCCGCGCACCTCGGTAACGATGGTGGAGCGATAGACATCGCGGCTATACTCCCAGCCGTCCAGGCACGGCTCCTGCTCCAGCGCCTCCAGCTCCACGTCGGAACCGGGTCGCAGCCCCAGCGCCGAGAAGTTGGCGAGCGCGGCCAGGCGGTAGCGGCGGCAGCGGCTCGGCGCTTCCTGCCCGCCCCGCAGCTCCAGCGGGATGCTGGCGTTGCGCCACTCGCTGCTCAGGTTGGCCCCGCGGGGCACGACGCACCGGTGCTCGGGGGTGCCGGCCAGGAATACGACCGACATCCCGTTGAAGCCATTGGGAATGATGCTGGCGCTGAGCAGAAAGAAGACGAGGCGCTGGAAGCGTCCCCACTCGCCCAAGAAGGCGGTGGCAGCATCGTAGTCGCGCATGATGAGCGCGAAGCTCCGCGGGTCTCCCGCGAGCTTTGCGGGCTCCGCGGAGGAGGTGCGGGCAGCTCCGCCCCAGCCGGCCCGGCTCAGCCCCTCAGGGGCGGTGCGTGCTGCCCCGGCGCTCTCCGCTGCAGGGGACTAGAGGGGCTGTGACAGCCCCGCGCTCCTGCCGGCCCCGCCTCCCCGCGGCATCCCCGAACCCTCACCCCCGGCACCGCTTCTGCCCCGCCGCCAGCTCCGGACCTTTCCTCAGGAGGCGTGTCCCGGTTTTTTCCATTTCCCCGGGCCGCTGCAGCCGGAGCGGACTGGGCGGTGCTGGTACCGGCAGGGTGGGGCCGGGCGGCTGCCTCGGCAGCAGCTGCCGGTGGGAGATCAGCGCCCGGTTTGATCGCAGCGATAGCCCCGCCGCCCCCAGCCTTCCCCGAGCCCCGAATCCCTCCATTCGGGCACCCAAAAGAGGCTACTCCCTGTATTGCTGCTGCAAGATGGAGGCACAGCATCGCACCATCCTCCCGCGAGCGGGGCACAGCCGGGCATCACGAGAACAGTTAATGGACAGGGAACTAGGACAGCGAGCCATCAGCTGGGAGCTGGCGGGGCTGCCGAGGCCAGCGGGGTCTCTCTCCCTGGATCATACCACGAAACGTAGAGACGTCAATAATGGGAGCCCTCCTGCACACTGGCACGGAGGAAAACAAGGATCAGACACAGTTTTAGGAATCAAACCCTCTCACAGCCCCTGAAATCCTGTCCCTAATGCAGCCCAGTGCTGTTTAACAGCAGTGTTTACTGTCGGCAATAGACAAGGTCAACGACGTCTGCTCAAGGGGCCTGTAGCAGCTCTGGCCAGAGGAGCTTTTTGTATTCCCATCTCCTATCCATTTACTATTCCTGCTCTACACGTGACTCTGGCTTTGCCTGCAGTCGGATACGTGGATAGGTGTCAAAGCCATTTCAGAAATCTGAACAACGCTGTCATCTGAAATAACTTAGGGGGCACTCAGAAACCCGGTGGTGTATAAAACAATCACGGTGCTTGCCCTGCTCGGACAATACGGCTCCCTGGAGGTGTGAGCAGGGCGCCCGTGTCGGGCTGTGCCCAGACGAGGATTCCCGTGCCGGCCATGGGCGAGGGCAGGCTGGAAAGCATCTCTCGAGCAGAGATCACAACGGGCGACATGGGAGCGTGGGAAGGAAGCACGGAGTGGGAGCGATGGCTCGGCGGTGCTTGGGGAGGAGAAGCAGATGGCAACATTTATCTGGTCAGGCAGGGATCCTGCTTCGAATGTGGGATGAAGAACCCATGTCACGGGAAGATTCAGGTTATCTCCTGTTTGGAGAGGACATCCTCATGCCGGGCCTGGGCTACTGAACAGTCTAAGCTGTCCTCAGTGATAAGGAGCAGGGTGGGGGCCAGTTAGGACAGATCAGGGCGTCCCAGGCAGCAGCAGGCAGCAGAAGGCAGCAGCCCTCCACCTGCCCTGCCCTGGGGCTGTGCAAGAACCATAGTAAAGAAACGCAATGCATGCCTGCTCCCATGGGGAAATTAGGATGTGGCGTGTGTTGTCTTAAGCATTAATGTTAATGCAGTCTTAGTAATTATTCAGTCAACAGTAATTTATTACTGAGGACTAATTTGCAGTGTTCAGAAATAACTGTGGTTAGGCTTGCCCTGCTCGGGCAAATTTAGCAAATATGCAAATTTAGGTAAATGGTAGACATGGATTCAGTAAGTGGTAGATGACGTGCTTAGGTTTATCTAGTTTGCAGATGCATCCTTAACATATTAAAATTTCCCGTCTGACATGAAAACACCACAGTGTTTTCTCTTACATTGTGAACCTGCATAAACTAATATGTTATAGAAATCCCTTGTGTTCTAGCCAGTTGTACTAGTTTGAAAGCAAACTAGTGAGAGACTCAAATTCAGAACTACAATTTAATAGAAAAATTAAAAATAAATGCGGTAGTACAGAAACACTGACAGGGTACAACCTGACACTCTGTTGGTCAGGGTGGTGGTAGCAGTCTGATTAAATGGTGGCTGCCATCCTCCTGAAGCGATAGATGCGATTCTGTTGAAGTGGTGATCTTGTAGAAGGGTCTGGTGTTCCTCTGAAGGTCCAGTAGTGGTTATGTAGCTCTTGTTTTCTGGGAATCCAGTGGGTAAGGGCTGAGTGTGGGGTTCCAAACCTCAGATTATATCCAGGTAGGAATGCTTGGTTCCTCCCCCTGGACAGAGCATCTCACAGTGGGATGATGTAATTTTATGAGTCATGCAGTGAAGCTTGATAGCCCATTAACAGGAGAAATATCTCTCCGGAGGGAGTTATCAGGGATGTGTCATGGAAGAGTTAAAGAACACTGCCCCACCTGGTTTTAACAGCTTTCTCATTAACAGAAAATATCTCACGGAGGGAATTACCACGGATGTGTCACGAAGAGGTAAAGAACATTGCCCCACTGGGTTTTAACAAATGGTGATTGAATACATACTTTTGATTACATCTTACATTGTAACCTAAGACACCAGCTCTGCCACAGCACCACAAGCTCTTGCTGCAATCACAATAGCCCAGAGTTTTTGCTGGGTGCTCCCCAGCTTGCAAAGCCCGCTTGTGATCCAACATCGGGGATGCTTTAACAACCAAGCATGGAGATTATGAAAACCACATGGAAACAGTGGCCAGTGAATGGCTTGGACAGTTGTGGAGCAAATTCACTGTAGGGGAAAGACCAGTCCTTGTTCTCCGACTGACTCTTCTGAAAGAGGTCAGTGCATGTGTCCACAAAAGGGCAATGGAGCTGGGGAAGGAGCTGGGGCATAATTCTGACAAGGAGCAGCTGAGGGAGCAGGAGGCACTCCGGAGTATGGGAGGCTCAGTGCGATCTTCTTGCTCTCTACAACTCCCTGAAAAGAGGAGGAAGTGAGGTGGGGGTTAGTCTCTTCTCCCAAGGAATAAGCAATAGAATGAGAGGAAATGCTGCACCAGGGGAGGTTTAGGTTGGATATTAGCAAAAATTTGTTCATGACACTGGCATGGGCAGTGGTGAAGTCACCATCCCTCGAGGGATTTAACATACATGAAGATATGGGGCTTGGTGATGTGGTTTAGTGGTGGGCTTGGTAGTGCTGGGGGCTTTTTTCACCAAAACAATTCTATGATTTTACCACAGTCTTATAAAACACACTTTCAGCTATTAGATGAAGAGCACTGCGAGGGAAATTAGGTCAGGGAGACTCCTGTGAACTGAAATCAGATGCCAAGGAGCCAGCAGAAAAAGGAGTACTTCATTATAGGGGGAGATGGAACAAATCTTTGAATGACTGAGACACCACCTCTAGTGTTAGCATTTGGTTCTTGTGAAAGCAGGAAGCTGCAGCAATGGCTACTGAATGCCACAAGCTGCTCCCTGCTGTGGAGCAGTCACATTACCCTCACCCAGTGTGACACTGTGTCACTGCTGGCATCAGAGCTCCTGCTCTGCTCCTGAGTGGGGTGGTGCAGCTCACAGCAGCTCTGCTTTTTCTGCTAGGGCAAAGCTCCTTTGAAGGGATCCTCTGCTGTGGTGGGACAGCTGTGCCACCCTCCCAGTAGCCATCTTGAGAGCTGGAAATTAGAAAGCACATGAGAATTCAGAGTTTGTTGGATTGCATAGCACTTGGATCATGTGGAAACTTGCTTATCAACAGGGCAAAGCAAGAGCCATTTTGTATGTGTCCTCGGAGGGGCTCTGTGCCATATGGTGGAGCTCCCATGACAGCCTGGCTGGAGTGTGGTACAGCCCTGCTCTGCCCAAAGCCCTGGCCTTGCCCTCCTGCCTGCCTGCTGCCTGCCCTGGAGTTGGTGATCACATCCATCAGGGTCACATCCCACTGAACAAATAGCATCTGGGAAACAGTTATCTTTGGCAGCCTCTAAAAAGGCTCTTAGCCTTACTGTGAATCGCCCCAAACCA
>VZRF01015276.1:87192-98576 GCA_013396875.1 Vireo altiloquus | reverse complement strand
GACAGGAGCCAACTTCCCAAAGTTCTGCTTCCTCGGGCACAAAATGCTCCTGCAAAATCTGCTTTGGAAAAGAATTTGCATCAGGAGCAATGCAGGATCCTGGCTGTGGCTCCCCTGGTGGTTCCAAAGCAGCAGGATTTGTGTGAGAGCCAGGTGAGCTCACCTGGGCTGGCTCACAGCACCATCCAGTGCACGCTCTGAGTGCTGAGCCCTCCTCGCCCCATTCCAGGGGAAAAGCTGCAGCTCACGTCCTGAAAGGCAGGAGAGGAAAGGAACCAAACTACCTCAGCTCTCCCTGCATCACAGCTGGGGTTTGTGTCACATTTACACAATTCAGGATCCCAGAATCACAGGATCACAGACTGGTTTGGGTGGGAAGGGCCCTGAAGATGCTCTGTTTCCAACCCCCTGATGTGGGTGCACAGGTGGATTTTGAAGCTAAAGGGGAAGCTGTTGGTTTTTTGTTGATCTCAAACCCATCAATCTGCATTTCTACAGAGCTTTTCTACCAGTGATCTATACTCAGGGCCTGTTTATACCTTGCTTTTGGGGGGATTTTTGTCTGCCCTTTTGCCACCCAGCACTGTTTGCAAGCCAGGGCTCACTAAGGCTCTTTGGCCCCAGAGCATTGGGACCTTCTGAGCCCCAACCTTTGGCTGCCTCCCCCTCCTCTCCCAAAACAAAACCTTGCAGGTTATTGGTGCTCCCTGCTGCTCTCTGCTGGCACAAGGCTGAGCCAGGGCCAAAGGCTGGATCTGTTTTCCCTCCCCTCCCAAAGCTGGGAAGCAGCTCAGGGATGTTTGGGCTCCCTGCACGAAGGAGGAATTCCCCCAGGGAATGAAGCAGGGAATGGATCCTGCAGTGGCTCTTGGCCATAGAGTGATGCTCACAGGGAGAGGTTTGTCCAACCCCCGTGGTCAAGGGCTGGGAAAAGCAGGAAGACACAAGGATGGGAGCTGCAGGGAGAGGATCCTCATCCCTCCTCTGCTCCTGAGCAAGGGGCCCCAGGCAGGGTTGGCTCCGAGGGGTCAGCACAGCACGCGGGGTCGGGAAGCAGCTCCGTGCCCCTCCTGCACTTCCAGCAGGAGCCAGCAGAGCCCAGCGGCTGCAGCTCTGCCCACCCTGGGAGTGGGAACCCCAACAGAGACACACGGAACGCTGCAGTCCTTCCGTGCTCCTTCAGGGTCTCGTCTGAGAAAAAAAATCCTCCTCCTGCAACAATGGCTTTGTTCTGAGAGGTTTGGTTTTGTCTGGTCAGTGCCTGCTCTTTTAAGTCATTGTGACCTACATACAGAGAGGATCCAAATGAAAAATTAAAGAGAAAGAGCTCTCTGTGACACTGCCTGGCTGAGCCAGCCCTGCAGTTCCATGGCCTCTGGATTATTTTTTCACACAGTGCCAGACATGAGTTTATATAAATTTTGTATGGTTGGGTTTTTTTCTTCATTATCATATGAATGTTTAAATATTCCTCTTCAAGGAGGAGTTTACCCAGTGAGAGTGAAGGGATGGACACACCCTCAGTAGTGCTGTTATCCTGATGATAGAAAGAAAACCCAAGCCTGGAGCTGTGCCTCAGGATCAAACCCAGGGCTGAGCACAGGGTGATGTTCTGGGAGCTGGCACCTTGGTCACCCCGAGCCACAGCATCCTGTGCCAACACACAGCACAACAGCTCAGCTAAAATCATTTTCCCCAGGACACTTTGATGAGGTTTGGATGGCACAAGAAATGACTCCAGAGATGTGGAATCCTGCTCTAGCTCACATTTAACTCAGGATTAGTGGGACCATGACTTCTGCTGACTGCTCATTAAGCTGGCTGAGATCAGTTTGGGGTCGGCTCCACTCCCAGGGGCTGCAAACTGATTTCATAGCCCAAAGGTCTGTTCCTCCTGGAATAAGCCAGGCTCTGGGTGAGCTGTGCTGCTGTTCCAGCCCATCCAACCCCTGCCACAGATGGCACCACTTGGAGAAAAAGGAAAATACCCAGGGACTGAGGTGCCCTGCAGGATCCTGTGCCAGGGCTGCTGCTCCTGGGGCAGGGTCTGCACAGAGCAGGGCAGCTCCCCCAGCCTGGCACCTTTCCCTGCTCCCAGAGAACAACAGGCATTCCAGCCCAGCTGAGGGAAGCAGCTGCCTGGGGATGAAGGAAGCAGCAATTAAGAGTTTATGGGGATCAAACAAGCCCCCATCACTCCTGGTGCTTGGGGCTGCAAGGCCAGCTCGCAGCCACCTCTGCTGCTGATTGGTTTTTTGACAGGAATTGCTCCCCAAACAGTCATGTTCAGTGATTATTTGTCTCCTTCCCTCTTCCCCTGATTACAGCCAGACTGGGACATCCCTGATCCGCATAGAAATGAATATTTGAAAAGCCAGGGCTGTCCTCCGAGGGCTCTGTGCACCATTAGGCCTCCAGATTTACTGCCCCACCAGAGGCCAGGGGGGCAATGAGGCAGCAGCAATGGGCTACGAATCAGGAGAAAGGAGCTCGAAGAAAGGGATTTGCCTTGCTACATTCCTGACTGTAAATTAAATTATCACTGAGGTTCTGCCTTTATATGAGGAATTTTCACCCGATTTTGTAGCCCCACTCCCAGAGCCTGCTCTGCACTCTAGCAGCCCCTCTTGACTCAGCAATGCTCCACGTTTTGCCAGTGCTGATGAGCAGGAAGCACCAGCATCCCAAAGCACATTTAAACAGGGCTTTTGCTGTGTCACTGTGGTGGCTGAAGTTCTGCAGGAGAGCTTTTCCCTCGGTGCCGAGCAGTGACTGCTCCCTGTGGGCCCTGCCAGGAGCACAGATTTGCCCAGGATTTGCCCAGGACTCGGGGGAAGCATTAATTGCAATCTGTGCAGCCGGGCTGATGCAGCTGCAGCAGGAATGCTGATGAACACCAGGAATTGTGTCTTCCCTGTGGAAATCGTGTCCCAGCACCAGCACCTCCACAGCTCCCTCCTGCTGACAGCAGAGCAATCCAATGCCTCCAGCCTGGGCTCTCCTTCTCTCCCACGGCACCATGCAGAGATCTCTGGTGCTTTGTGTCTCCGTGTGCTCAGCCCTCGGAACTGACTCATGTTTTCCCTCACTTGGCAATGATTCAAGAACTTCCTTCGGCCTGACCACATCTGATTCACCCTGGGTGACTTCAGAAATTCAATTCAAATTGAGATTGCTGGAGAAAAAGCAAAACTAAAGTCAAATTGTAACTACTGATGTGACAAAGTATTTCTGCCTTCAGTCTGCGGCAGAGGAGGATTTATCTGGTCTGTGGCTGGTCCAGGCTGCATCCACCAGCCAATTTGATTTCATTTGATTCTGAGGGGAAAATATCATGAGTAGCATGAATCCCTTTTATATTAAATTTATCCCCTAGAGGGAAACCCTTTGCAATGACAAAAAATTCCGTGTACCACAGAGATAAAGATTTCCAAACCCCACTCACACGTGGCTCTGAACCCTTGGTGCAAACCCAGAGAAACAGTTTCACATTTCGCAGATACAAAGTCCCAGAGAACAGCGTTTTGAACTGCAAAGTGCTATTTTGTTTGAAAAGCTTCCACGAGCATTTAAACCTTTCCTATTTCATGCAGGAGACAGTTGCCAAGTCTGTTCTGTGCCTGCAAGCACAGAGGAGTACAGAGGATGCTTTGTGAGCACTGATTATATTCCATTTACCAAATTTTAAAGAGCACTGATTTTTACATCTTTCATTCTTCATCCCAGAGAGGACCAGAGATTTTCTCCTTCCTCCTGCACTGGGGAGGTGTTTGGCTGCTTTTATGCAGAATCCTGACAGACTCTTCTCCATCCTCATTAAGGGATAACTTGATTTAATCCTGGTAATTCTTTTGGGATCCAATCCCTCACCTTGCATTGTGTGACTCACCAAGGGAATTTCCTACAGAAATGTGTCCCTTGACAGGTGCAGCATGAAATTCCAGATGTCAGAACATTTTTGTCATTGCAGTGGATGCCAGAGCAGCCCAAAGAGAGCACCCAGATATGTGCCAGACTGAGGAAGGAGAGGTGGGGAGGGAACACTCAGCAAACACCCAACTGCCATCAAAGCAATCCCACGTGCCAGAGGGGCTCTGATATGAATTATCCACAGTGCAGACCTCCAAACACGAGGGATGAGCCCTGTGTGAGGGGCAGATTGCTTGCAAACAGTACTTGGAATTCTCAATCTTTTCCTCAGAACAAATACAGTGACATGGTACCATCCATTTGTTTCCCTCACCGTTTTCCATCCCTTTTTATTCCAAAAGTTAGGCTGAGCCTAAACAGAGGAAGCCTACAATCCTGCAGCAGAGCAGTCATCACTGGGTGCTTCCTTTTCAGCAGCAAGTACCTCTGTTGTGGTTTCATTTCTGTATTTTCTAAACTAGTATGAACTGTGCCTGGAAAACGCTTTTTTTTAGAGCATTTCTCAATGTTTTGGAAGCCTAACCTTGCCTACTACCAAGAGAAACAACCACACACTTCCAACCAATTGTTCCAGCGAACAGAAATAAATTCAGGCTGGCAGAGGTATCTTTTCCCAGCAGAGTTTGTGCTGCCCAGCACGGTGGTTTCAGCAGCAGTGGGGAAAGAACTGTTAAAAATAAAGAATTATCCAGCCCCAGCAGCACATCCTGGCACTGCAGCTTGGGCCCTGCTCTGTGATAAGCCCCACGTGGGGGATTAGATTAGGGCAATGGAGAGAAATGCAGCTTGGCTGCACCAACACATCTCCTCACAAGAGTGGTGACACTGTCACTAAAGGATTGCATTTTTCTGTTTGTTATTTGCTGTGGGGTGAGTGGGGAGAGTTTCACTGGGCCAGCTCTAGAAAGAAGGTCAGAGGCAAGATCCAGCCCCTGGTCCCAGGGAATGAGGTTAAAAGCACAAACAAAGCTTTCAAATCATCAAGATTGGTTCTAATGACATCCATCCTCTGCCTTTGGAGCTGCTCAGAGAGCTGTGCAGGACTCACAGCTGAATGAGCCCTGCCAGAATCTTCTCACTCCTGCCTTTTGTCACTCCATGGGCTTGGCTGGGACAGGGTAAGGAAAAGGACTTTTTAGACCTCCCATTCTGACCACACCACCCCAACTCTACATTCCCCAAAACTCTTGGAAAGCAACACTTACTTTTAGCACAGCTCACCACGTGTTCCTGTCAAATCTGTCCTGTCAATCATCTCTGCCGTGGGTTTGGGGAGCAGCTGCCAATCACTGACCCTGCCATCACAAACCCCAGTGGTTTACTGACTGCAGTACCAGTCTGGGGCTTGTTCTGGGGGTGATGTTTCCTCCATGGCCTGAGTTAGAGAGGCTCTGAATGAGGGCAACACAATTTCCATTGACAGTCCTGGAAAGGAAACAGAGCAAGCTCTTGGTGTGAAGAATTCATTCTCTTGAGTGCAAGCCCTTTGCAAATTGTGTTTCTCAGTCAGAAGTTACACAATTACCTGGGAAGAGAAACTAAAACTGACCTGACTTTACCAAAGGAAGTGACTTGCAAAGGATCACGCTGGGATTTGCTGCTGAGCTCTGGCAGGAATTCAGGCTGAGCTTGGTGACTCCATAAACTGATCCTACTTGGAATTAGATTAGGTGAGGGTAAGAGAAGATGCCTACCAGATATCCATAAAATACAGGGATACACTTCTTGTTTGAAATACACTTGGCACAAGAGGTTCCACAACTGAAACCCTACAAGAAATCAGAACATGAGACAATGACAAGAACTCAAGGTAAAATATTGACTGAGAGCAATCTGGGAGTTTATTTCCTTACATATTCCCCCCTGGTCCCTTAGATATTTTAAAGTAATATCCAACTTGTCATTTATATTCATCACTAGGGTCCCTTCATTATTTTTATCCAGAATGCAAAGATACAGAAAGCAGACAAGGACACACACAGTCCAAGGTCTACTTTCAAAATCAGAACAGCTGACAATTCTTGCCTGTGATGACAGCACTTCTTGACTTGGTAAACTGAGCACGTCAGATGAGGCCTGAGGAAGTAACAGGGTGGATAAAAGGGAACTCTGTGGAAAGACAGAGAGAAAAATGAAACAGAAAGACAAAGAAGGGGTGAGAATCAACCATCCACAAAAATGTTACCCCCAAAAAGTCAAGGAAAAAACAAAGTCTGGCATTGAAAATTGCTAATCGCAAGTTTTTATTCTAACTTTAGGCAGAGAATAGAGCATCTGATAGAGAGATGAAATGTGCAGGTCAGGCCCAGGGACATTTACATACACAATGGGCCATGACCTCTGCAACTGCTCCTGGTGCTTTTGTGTGAGAGTGTTTGCAGGCAGCACGAGGGACAGGCTCATCCTCGCTGGGGCTGGATGAAATCACCACAGATTACACCAGAAACGAACATTCCCCTGAATATCCTTACAGAGATGGCACCACATGGCATGGGAAGCTCCCAGCTCAGAGTGCTCCCACCCCTCCCAGGAGAGCTGCAGAACTCAGGAAGAGCTGGGACTTACTTTTTGGGTTGGTTTGGCTGGGTTTTGACTCAAAGCCAAACTGCATGGCAAGGCTGAGCTTTCAATACTTTTGCTTTTTAAGCACGACTGAAAAAACTTGGCTGCATTGTCATTGGTGCCACACCCCTGCCTTTGGAACAGCTTCAAAAGTACCTCAAGAGAGCAGAGGCACCCCAGGAGTGTGGAGTCCCAGGCTCTGCAGGGTCTCCATCACACACTGTGAGCTCCCAGGAAGATCCAGGTACAAAACCTACAAGTTCTGAGTGACATGGAAAAGCAGACAAGGACGTGAGGCAAGGGTTACTTGGTTTACTCAGGTAAACCATGAAGGCAAGCTGGCTTCAGGAGGGACAGCCTGTTGGAGGCACCTTTGAAATCTCCCTAGGAAATGCCAAATTTGTTCTCTTTTGGTGACCACCTGCAGTGCTTGGCTCTGCTCTGCAGCCAGGCCATATCTAATTGTTGCATGTCAGACAATGTCGAGCTGGAAAACACATTTGTCTCCGCCAGACAATTAACTGAAATCCATCCAATTGGTCAAACAATTAGCAAGAAAGCTGAATGTCTCGGTAACTCTTCATTTAAGGAGAGAAACTAATTTGTAATTTATGGAATAACCAGATGCATCTGAAAGCCCAATTTTCTGGTCCCTGTGTCATTGTCAAGGATAACATTTAGCACTTACCCAACACTTCATCCTCAAGTTGTTTTTAAACCTTCACTATAATTAAACCACATCACTCTTGTGTGACTGAAATGTTATTGTCCATTTTTCACAGCCAGCAGAGCTGAGGCTCCACATAAGTGCCAAGGAGAAGGACACAGTGTCACAGGCAGTTGGCAGCTGCTCCTTCAGCTCGGGAAGCACAAAGGATCCAAATGATTACCAGTCAATTCCATTTCCTCTATTGTCCTGTCTCCTTGAGCTCTGTCAGCACCAAACCCCGATGAGAATAGACTGTGTAGGATTCCCACTGCTCTGATTAAGGTGTTTTACCCTTCCTGTTATTCCTGTTTGGACTAGGATTCATCTCCAAGGACCACAGGTGAGGAAAAGCCACAGCTCAGCTGTTGGACAATCTTTATGTGAGCAGAGCTTGGCTGTGGATGTAGAATAACCTCAGAAACAACACAAGAAACAAAAAAGTTGCTGTGATATTTATAGCTAAAGAGAGGTCTGTAATTTCTCAGAAGACTTGTGTGAGAAATGTTCTTTTAATTACCAAGCTTACCTCCAGTGGGTTTGCCCTCCCAGCCTGTGCTGGCTCCAGCGACGATGTCCATTTTACCTGAATGGAGAAATCCAGGGAGACACGTCGTGGATGGCACAGCACCTGCAGCTGCACAGGGTGCAGAGGGCAGAACCCAGTGAGATCACAAGGTGGGACAGGAAGTACCTTCAGACTCCATTTCCTTGCCATTACGAAGTGTGAGATGCCAGCAGTGAGACAGTGCCAGTCCTTCACCCCAAGGGCTCAGAGTTACCATTTTGTTAAAGCAACCCCAACTATGGAAATCCGATCCAATCAATTATCCATATGGACATTGGGTAAAGCCCCACTCATTGACTTCATCTCCTGTTCACGAGAAATGTAGCACATAATTGACTTCTCAGATTGCAGGGTAGGCTTCTGGGGTACATGTGCCTGCCGTGAAGTTTCCCAAATCCTTTATTTAATGCTCACTCCTTAACCCAACAAAATGAGCTCTTTGTTCATACAGCCACAGAAATCAGGTACCAACGTTAAAGGAAGGACTGATGATTTTCTCATCCCAAACCAATTTTCTATAACAATTCGCTAACAAATTTCAATCCAGCTTAAATATAATTAACAATTGTTGTAAGAGCATTACTTTCCTAACCTGTTAGAGGAGCAATGAGTTTGTAGCACACAACCAAGACCTAGTTTTACTTTCAGTTCGTTTTCCTGTATCCCTCTGCATTGCTCACACGCAGTGGTTTTCACTGGTTACACTTTTTCTTTTTAGTTTGGAAAGCCTTGAACATTCCCCAGCAGCAGATCACGCCTTGAAAACGCTGACGAGTGGATTTATCAACACCGTGTAAAGCTGTGAACGCTGAATCTGACTCGGGGAGGGTTTGGTGGCCTTGCCCAGGGTCACAGGAAGCTGCTGTCACTGCAGCTGGGGCTGAGCAGGGCAGCAGAGCCTGCCAAGGCTGCAGTGAGCAGCGTATAAACCTTGGAATGTGGGGAGCCCCAAAGCCTCAGAAGGGAAGAACTCCAGACTGAGAAGCTCCTCTCTAAAGCTCCTCCAGAGAGGGATCTGCTGTCCCACCAAGACACTGCCAAGTGTCCCTATAAACCCACACAGTCCTTCAGAGCCCTGCGTGCCCACACTGAGACAGAGCAGCTGCAGCAGGGACAGCACAGGGAACTCGGACAATACCAGCGGCACCACAAATTCCAGCCACTGGGCAATTCCCGGGGGCAGCTCCTTGTGGAGCCTGCTAGCACAGCCTCGCTCCACGGAAGCTGATGGAAGCTGCAGTCATGGATTTGGCTTCACCGGAACCCTGATTTCTCTCCATTTGTGAATCTTGCTCCTTAAAGCCTTGCACTGGTGGTGGTTCTTCCACGGCAGTGCAGTTCCAGGGAACTTGATGCCCAGGGAGTGATGTTCCCCCCATCCAGCCCCTGAAAACCCCACACCCCGACCCCAGCAGTTATTACCCGAAGCACTCTGACCTGCTGGGACTGTTCACACTTCCAGAATGGAGTTTCATGGCAGAACAAATCAGTATCACCAGTGCTGAGTTTGAAGGTTCCTGTGTCCCAGACCCCTCTCAGCTTGCCCACGCACACAATTCCCTCCCCGTGGGTGCTCTGCACACAGCTCCAGTCGGATCTGCTGCTTCCCCACATCTCCTCACTCTCTCCACCCAAACTCACGGCTTCCTCAGCTGCCCCTCCCCACAATTTACTGCAACACATCTTTAGGGAGCTCGGCACTTTTCCTGCCTTCGTTTTAATTGTTTCATTCCCTCCGATTGTCTCCGTTCCTCTGTAATTTATAGTTTCTTCACTTCTGTCCTTCCTGCCACTTGCTGAACACAGAGAGACTCGTTTTAATTTACAGAGAGTGTGCTAGTGCAATCTGTTTCATTAACTTAATTAGTTTTATTTTGGCAGTTTCTAAAGGTTCCAGGATAGAAAAAAGACTCCAGCTATGCCAACCACTATGCAGACCAGCCACCGTAAGACAAATCCTGTCTTAAGGAGATTACAGGTTAGATTTGAAATAAATAGAAATTAAATGGTGATCAAAGGTATTCGGGATGGAAAAAAAAATTATATAGTGAGGGCATTTTGTTAAATTTACGAGTTCCATCTGGCATGCACATGCCTGTGTTGGTGTGGTTGAATGTAAGGGTTACCTATGGTAAGATATTTACGCAGGGCATTATTCTGGGATATAAATGTCCTTATTTACCTCTTTTCAAAAGCACACACAGCACCTTTCAACATTCAAAGGAGCCGTTTACGTTTTATTTTGATCCCCCAGTAGGGTCAAGTACATAATCTGCTCTCACTGCAGCGAAGCAGAGAACAAGCCATACACCCACTCTGCTCCCCATGGAGCACAGGAATTGCTGGCGACTCCAGGGGGTGTAAAACCCAACAATTTGCATTTAAATAGCCACTGTCTTCCACAAGCAACACCTGCTGAAAAGGTGCGTTCCAGCAGAAGGCTTGCAAGAGGAAATCTTCCATTTTACGCCCATCCTTCACATAAGTCCGAGATTAACAAAGCAAAGAGCCTGCTGGGCTGAGCTGTTGGATCTGAGCGTTCCATGAGCTCCAGGGCTGAGTAGTTTTACTTTTCTTTTGTGCTAGTCGGGAATTTCTTATAGGCTCAGGATTTACAGGCTCAGCAACCACCGGGAAGGGAACCGGCGCTGAGTGTCCTGAGCACAAACAGAACGGGACGGAAATACCACAAGATAAAAACCTCTCTGCTTTGTAGCGAGGGCCACGACCCTGCACGAAAGGTGGCTGGAACTTGGCTTTTGCAAACTCTGAGAGCAAGAGTCTGTGACTCTTTGGAGGTGCAGAATGGCAGAGTGGCTCCTCCATCCCTGGGAGTGCCCGCGGCCGGGCTGGACGGGGCTTGGAGCAACCCGGCAGGAGAAGGAAAATATTAACTCCTTTTCTCCCCTTTCGACTCTGTGTTTTCCACCTTTACTTCATGGCCTAATTCATGTTGTTTAACACTTTAAAGTGCCTATTTTAGGCACTGGAGGCACGGTCCCTCTGCCGTCTCCACATGTGGTGAGGGCAACAGGAGGGTCAGACACTGATCTCTGTGGTGACCGGGGACAGGATGCAAAGGAACATCTGGAGCTGTGCCAGGGAGTTGTTCCAGCTGTGCTGGAAATCAGGGAAAGGTTCTTCCCCCTCAGAGGGTGCTGGGCACTGCCCAGGCTCCCCAGGGAATGGGCACAGCCCCACAGAGCTCCAGGAGCGTTTGGGCAGCACTGCCAGGGATGGACAGGGTGGGAGTGTTGGGGGGGTCTGGGCAGGGACAGGAGTTGCACTGGATGATCCATGTGGGTCCCTTCCAACTCAGGATATTCTGTGATCTTCCCTCTCCCCAGTGTCACCCCTTCAGTGCCCCCCGTGCACGGGGACCAGCAGCTCCCCTGCCCGCACTGTACAGCGCAGAAGGCAGCGCCGCGCTGCGCCCCCCGGGGAAGCCGCCCCAGGGCGATCCCAGGAGGGAAACTTCATCCCCACGAGGGGCGACCTGACGGCGCTGAGAAACGACGTGACCTCCATGAGAGAGGCGACCTGTCCCCTCATGGCTGCCCTCCCGCCCTCGCCATCTTCCCCGCGCGCTCCCCTGCTCCCCCCTTCCCGCCCCGCGAC
>VZRF01015276.1:73882-86535 GCA_013396875.1 Vireo altiloquus | reverse complement strand
GGGCGGAGGGGAGGCGGAGGCGGCGGCGCTGCTGCCCGGCTCCGAGGTGCGGGTCACCCTGGACCACATCATCGAGGACGCCCTGGTGGTCTCGTTCCGGCTGGGAGAGAAGCTTTTTTCCGGGGTCCTCATGGACCTCTCGAAAAGGTGAGAGCTCGGGGGGAGCCGAGCCCGAGCCCCCACCCAGCGCCGCGCCCGGGAGCGCTCCCGGAGCCGCCGGGGGCGGGATGGGGGCGGCCCCGGCGGTACCCTCGTGGGTTCCGCAGCTTCCCTTCCCTCCCATCCCATCGCTTCCCGCTCCATCCCAGCCCTCCTTGGCCCCGGTCCGCCCCGGACGAGCGGCGCCTGCCCCCGCGTCCTCCCCGGGGAGCGGAGCAGCAGCTCCCGGGCATCCTCCTCTTCCTCCTCCTCGGCCCTTCCAGCCCCTCCGCCCGGGGAATGGGAAATCGGGAGAGGGGCGAGCACAGCCGGGAGCGGGGCGAGCACAGCCGGGAGAGGGGCGAGCACAGCCGGGAGAGGGGCGAGCACAGCCGGGAGAGGGGCGAGCACATGGGCACAGCCCTGGGGCTTGGCCGCGATTCCCAGGGTGCAGCAGCATCCCTGTGCCGGGAGAAGCACCCGAGCACCGAGCTTGGTTCATTCCGTCTTTGTACCAAATAGCCCCAGAGATGTGATTGCCCTGTTCGTTCGGGCTCACATTGCCTAGGTAACCTTCTTTTTCAGATTATTATTTTCCAGAATACTGTTTTTCCAGCTAGGCTATTGCAGTTATTAATTAGTACTGATTGCTCCTTGTATGCAATGAACGGGGTGAAGTTTCATGGTTCATAAATATCCTTGTGGACGAGGGGATTTTTATGTATCTTTGAATAACTTATCAGTCAGCAGAGTTTGGGGTTTGCTTTTTTTCATTGCTCTCCAGATAGCGAGAAGCCCTTTGGAGACCAGAAATCCTGGTATCTTAGAAACAATCTAGGTCCTGTCAGCAGGTGAAAATACTTCTTCGTCTTAGTGGTTATTTCCTAGACATGTAAGGACTCTGCAAGTTCATGAGTGAAAAGTGAAATTTAAGCAAGGTTATTATTTAAAATAATCGGTATGCAAAATATGCAGCACTTCCCCCTCCCCAGATTGGAGCTGTGTGTGGACATAAGTCTTTTATCACTCCTTCTACGTTGTTAGGAGCTGTTCAATAACTTCCTGGAATATTATTATTGTCAGTGCTTCCTGAAAGGAAAATTGTGGGGAGCAGCACTTGTGGCTTGGGCCTCACTGCGTGGTTGGGGTTTGCCACAAAGGGCCTTGTCCGAGCCCGAGTTTTGGGTAATGGCTGGAATGAAGTTTTCAGTCTGTCCATTGATGAGGTGTGAAATGCTAACGTCTTAGAGCAGGGCAGGAGGTGACACACATGAAGTGTAATCCTGGGTAACACCAATTCTTCTGTAGGTTTGGAGCTGGCCCAGCAGAATGCCTTGGTTGCCCTGGGCAGGAGGCTGACAAAGCCCCTGCTTCCAGGAGCAGGAAAATACCAACTTCTCCTTTCCTCCTCAAAGGGATCCTCTCCTCCTAAACGCACCCTGGCCACAGACATGCTGTGTGTTCCCAGGTTCCTGTGCACTCAGGAGCCTCTGGCACGCGGCAGATCTGCAGCCCTTTGCAGCAGAATTCGCTTTGCAGGCTGGCTGCTGCTCCTGTGCCTGGGGGAAGCATCTCCCTCCTCCCTGGGCCCGGGCACAGCTCCTGGCACGAACCTGGGCACTGGGAGCTGTGGCAGAGCCAGACAGGAGGGCTGAGGCTGTCCCTTCCTGCTTCTCTTTGCCCTGGAACCATTTATTGCTTCAGAGGTGCTTTCACGTGGGAATCCAGGAGATTCTCAAGGCCAAGCTCTACAGAGGGCCTGGACAAGAACTTGGTTTTGAGACATAGAGTCTGTAATGTTTGGCTGGTGACAACGAAATGTTGGTAGATAACAAGAGTCTCTTATCAGATATCTCAGACAGGAAATGCAGTGGAAAACAAGCTCTAGAAATAGTCCAAGAACTTCCTATCTCTGAGAAATGGAAGCACTGTCAAAAATAAGTGTTACCTGTGTGTCCAACAATTCGATTTTGCCACTTCTGTGGTGACTAACACAGGTGGTGTTGTTTAGGTGTCAGCTTTTCCTTGTATCTGTTTATTTTTCTTTGGTGTAGCAGCACCTAGACTTGCAGAACGAATATTTTTCATGAACTTCCTTCTGTATCTGTGGCAAACCCTGGAATTCTTGTAACAAGTTTTTTCACTGGACCAAAAAGAAAAAAGTAGGGCAGGGTTAAATGAAAAGCACCTAAATTCCAGGCATTTACATGACAACACCAGGATTTTCAGCATGGGAGATGGGTGCTTGCTGAAATCTCTCATTCAAATGCATGGGAATAATCTCACAAACTTTCCTGATGCCAGAGGGATCAATATTTTAAGACTGACAGTTCCTACTAAGTAAAAGTGACAGTTTGTGGTAGAATTTACTCATTCAGTAGCTTCCAAAAGTGGCTGTGCTCACTGCACGTGTTCATTGTATGCTCAGGAGGAAATAATTCCTGTTGCTTTTTTTGATCCTAATTTCTCTTTCCCCTCTGCACCCTGCAGAGCAGTGAAGGTGCTGCTTCCATACAGCACTAAGAAGAGCAAGTTCAAGTGACTCTTTTAAAAACCTGTTCACTGGACACTTTTTAGTCTTCTCAAGTCATGTTCTGAATTACTTGAACTTGACAGTGGAAGAAAAGCAAAAATATCCCTATATATTTGTGATTTTTAAAGTTTTTTTTGGGTGTTTTTTTCTTAGCTCTTTTTCCATTGTTGAGATGATGCCCTGACTTTGCATTTTATTCTTGGTGACTTTGATATGAAGTCAGTGATATTTGTATGAAGGGCCTGATTCCCTCTCCCTGCCCTGTAAATGGGATGTCCATTTAGGAGTTTATACCCTGAGTATTCAGTGGACTTTATTCCTTCATTTATTTGAGGTAAGGAAGCATTTTCCTGCCTGTAGCAGTGGCAGTCTCCTGTACCTGCTGCCCAGGAAGTTTTGAAAATCAGCAGAAAACAGAAAGCCACCTGTCCTGAGTGCCAGATCCATTTGTCAGGCACTAAATCCTCCTGTGGAGAGGAGCATGTCCCCACCTTGGTCAGGGCTCATGGCACAAATTAATGTGTTCCTACTGTTAAACCTCATTAGTGCTGCTGCCATTACCTGCTCAGTGCTTCAGAGGTTCTGCTGGTGGCTCCTGGGGTGGATGTGCCTGATGGAGTCCTGGTGGGAGAGACAGGGCAGGGCAGGGTGGCATATTGGGCAGGAATTGTTCCCTGGGAGGGTGGGCAGGCCCTGGCACAGGGTGCCCAGAGCAGCTGTGGCTGCCCCTGGATCCCTGGCAGTGCCCAAGGCCAGGCTGGACATTGGGGCTGGGAGCAGCCTGGCACAGTGGAAGGTGTCCCTGCCCATGGCAGGGGTGGCACTGGGTGAGCTTTAAGGTCCCTTCCAGCCCAGCCCATCCTGGTTCTGTGGGGTTTAGAGTCCCTGTGAGCTCCTGTTCCCAGCACTGCTCTCCCTGTTTGCTGAGGGCAGGAGATGTCCATCCCACTGCTGGCTCAGAGGAAATCCTGCTCTGCACCTGGAGGAAGTATGTGGGAAGGAAACACCTGAGAAGTGTAGCATTTGTAAATCTTCAAATACAGGATTAAGAAGTTGTGGTTTTAGTTTGTTCCTCTGGAGAATGGATAATTATTTCTGTGTGGGTTTTTTTTTTTCCTTCCCAAAGATTAGGGCAGGAGGAGGATTAAATTTATGTTGTTGTTTTGCCAACAGTCAGGACTTGGCCTTTTTATCACTTTATCATTTAACTAAAATGTTCCTTCTAATCCTGCAGATGTGAAGGACATGTGTGTCATCTTCTCTAAACTAGTTCCCTTCTGACTTGTGTGTGTTCATAATAGTTCTTGAGGGAGAGAGCAAGAAGTTGTTTTGTGACCTGAGAGCCTTAGTTAGCTATCCAGAAGCTGTTCAGTGTGTGCCTAGCTGATGTATGTTTGAAGTGATGTCTTTGTTGGGCTTTGGTTATGGAAGGTAAGGAAGAACTTCCTGCACCAAGGGGTGTGTGTGTGTATGATGAAAATAAACTTTTATAGGCAGTTTGCAATTCTTACAATCCCAGAAGCAGTTTTCAGGTGCAGCACTGACTCTTGAATGCTGTGCCTTTCCCAGTTAATTCAGCTTCTACTGCAAAAGAATGATGTGAAAGGAAACAGCAGAAGCCTCACTTGAAAAAGCGTGGCACATTTCTCCCTGCTTTCATTTAATAACCAGGGACAACATGTGCTCGTCCTTGTCTGGGAAGGGCTGGTTTCAGAGGAGGCCTGATGTGCTGTGGTGCACATTCTCAGCAGTAAAGAAACATCTGTGACTCGGGGTTGTGTGTTTTGGTTTATTTTACTGTAAAACTGGCACTCAGTCCCCACACCTCATCAGCTGCTCTCTGTGGGAGTTCCTGGGGAGCCCAGAGGAGCTCAGTGAAATTCTGGCATTTAAGGAACAGCCCCAACACTAGTTTGATGTTTGTTTTCCTTTCCCCTGGAACATGAGGAGCTCAGGTGTGATGGGAGGGTGGTTGGGAGACTCATTTGGGTGTCTTTTGCTTGTGGCTCACAGAGGTTTATTGAAGGTGTCAAATGTGGCCTCACTTAGAGGGTGGGGAATTGGGGCCTGGATTGGGCCTCAGACTCCTTTCCTGAAGAGATCTGTGGTCTTCAGCTGCTCTTTGTTGGCATGTGACAGGATGATGTGTCCTTCCTTTTGGAATTCTCTGTATTCCAGCAGCAGGGCTTGTCCTGGCTTCCTAAGGGTTGTTTGACTTGGTTTGAGGTGTTGAGGCAGGGTAGGGGTGAAATTTTCAGTCTGCTTTAGTTTTATTTTCTCTTGTGGGACTGATGAATCTTGACCATCTTGACACTTAAATTCATCCATTATTTAATGGACACTCTTCCATATGTCCTGGGTCTGGCATATGGATGATCTTTAGGAGTATATTCAAGGTATTTTATCTTAAAAATGAAGTTTTGCAAGTGTAATGCTTCAAAATAGATGGCAGCAAATGTATCAGTGAAGTGTCTACTTCAAAATGCACCTGGCAGCTAATAATGGCAACAGATGTAAAAATTAAAAGAGATTTCAGTTTAAACAGACCTTCAGCTTTATAGATGTGAAATGATGGTAGCTAATGGAAAGCCTGAACTGAAAGCATCCTGTCTTTTCTTTGTGTTGTGCTGCTCCAAAGAGTTGCTCTCACTGCAGTCCTTTGCCATGTGCTCAGAGCTCTCAGTGAAATGTGCATTTTCTAGTCTGTTTAGCCTGGTGTTACATTGCTCAGGAGGTGAATAAACCATGGAGTTGATTGTCTGGCTTCTGGGAATGCTTTTTTCAGGAAGGTGCCCACACTTAAAGCAATATATTCCATCTTGTGCTTTATCACACCAAGTAAATCCTTCATTAAAAATAGGTTGTTGCATAATCTGTGTTTTTAATGCAGGTTATTTTGAGGAGTTCTGCAAAACTTTGTGTTCAAATAGCTATGCTCTAACTGTGTATTACATGGAATGTTATAATTTAAAGCCTCAGTTTAGATGCATGAAGTACATATCCAGAGCTCTTTCAGCATATTATTATACTCCTGCAACTTCTATCTGTGCAGTAAAAGTGGCCTCAGCTGTTGCTGGTCCTGCCTTTTGCAGAGCACCAAGGATGATCTCGGGTGCAGGAGTGATGCAGAAGAGCTAACAGGAGGTTTCTGCACTGCCTTGGTGGTGAGGATGGGTTTTGATCAGTCACTTAAAACAGACTCGATTGAAAACTTTGAAGTCTCTGTGCTTTGCTGACATTTATTCAGTGTGTCCAAAGGCAAATGGGAAACAGTTCTGAACCTTCTCTCCTGTGGCAGAACAAGAGGCTTTTCATTTCTCTTCCCTTTAATAGAGAAGTCAGACATTGGAGGCTAAAGATGAGAACTTAAAACTTTAGGTACTAATGTAAAACCCTTTGCCCCAGGGCATGTTGTTTATGTATTTTGTTTATGTACATACAGTCACAAGTTAAAATGGGATTTGTTCCTTATCTCTCATGGTTATTTCTTAAAAAATACTCTCTAAGTGTTCTGTTTTGCATACAAATTGAACAGTAATATGCATTCATTGGAGTAATTCTGCTGCAGGATTTAGATTTGAAAAAAGTGGCTTTGCTTTCCTTAAAGTACTTAAGTTTTTATGTGTGTAATACAAAACTCTGGCTTTAAATGACAGAGTTCTGGGTTTGGCACCCAAAGTGGCTTTTGGGTGCTGTGGCTGCCTATTAATTAACCTGCAGCTGGCAAACTGGAAATGAAGCCTCCCCATTTTTACCCTGTTTGTCTCTGCCCTCCCTGGTCGATTGAAAGCTCCTCTCAGTGTAAATATCATTGCAGTGCCAGAATTGATCAGGCTCTTAGTTCAATATAGGTCCTGATATCCTGTTGCTGTTTATGTCTCCAGTGAAAATGTGCATTGCAGTGGTACCCACAGCAGGAGTGTGATCAGACCCTGCTGATGGCCCTGGTTACTTGAAAAACCTCTGGGACAGGAGTGTGATCCAACAGATCTCACCCATCCTCTCCCAGAGGTGTGATTTGAAGGCAGATGAGAGCTGGGACACCTCTGCAGGAGAGGAACTGGCTCTGATTTCCATAGGCAGGAAGCAGCAGTGCCCTGCTTCCCAGAGCTGCCTTGGATCAAGGGTGCAATTTCTGAGTTTGGTTTTTCTAATGCTTCAGTTTTATGTCCTCTGTCCCTGAATCCTCCCATTCCTTGGACTGTGATGGCCTGAGGTGGAAGTGTTACACAAGTCAGGAGTGGGCTGGGTAGGGAACTTGGGCACCAAGGAATTTTTATTTTAAGCAAACAGTAATTGCAGAATGTCTTTAGTTTAATCCAGAAAAGCCTGTTCTCGAAATCTTGTCGGGCCAGGTGATACTTGGGATCTAGATATTAAAAAAATTATTTTGTTGTTGGAATAAAGATAAGGCAATTCCTTGTAGGACTTAAACCTGCAGTGTGTGACAGAAGGAATGTGCTGGGAGTCTCACTGTGGGGTGACTGAAATGGTTTCTCTTCAGAGCTGGTCTGGTGCCAGCCAGTGACTGACTGGGGCATCAGTAAATGTCGTGATACAACTGAGCTGTGTGCCTTGGAGTTGTTAAATTTTATTTTCTGTAGATGCTTTTCAGTCCTCCTTCATCTCTGTGGCAGATGAACCAAATGCTTTTGCAGCTTTTCTGTCTAACTACTGACACAGCTAACTAGTTCAGCCCTGCAGCTGGTGGCACTAAAATTCCTGTGGTTGTATGAGAAGTATTGATCTTCAAGGTCCACCAGCCAGGTGTGTGAAAATAGGCCTCGAAATTCTGGTACATGCAATAAATACTTTTGCTTGCTGCAGGACTGATGAGATGCTGTGTCATGCCTTGTCCTGAAGAGGTTTAAGATCACATCTTCATTCTGCTGCTTCTCAGGAAAAACAAATCCCCCTTTTCTTACCTTGTTCTTTGTCTTTATTCTCTCCTGTATCCTTTACTGTTTCATTTGTGAGTTTTTCTGCCATTGCTTTCTCTTCTTCATTTTCGTGTTGTTCTTAGAAGTTACTGGAGAACTTGATTGGCCAGGGAGGAAACAGAGATAATCAAATACTGGTTATAGACACAGCCTGCTGTTGGGTGAGGCCAAGAGAAGGCACAACACACTGAGCTGTTGGAAGTAATGTTCAGTCTCTTGGCTTCCCAAATATATTTTGTCCTGCAGGTGGATTGTCTTGACTAGTTGTATGTTTTGTAGGAACACATCATTTATAGCAACAGTGCTGTATGTAAGTGGCACAATATCCATGAGTGCTCTTTACTTCCCCAGTTCATTAATTTGTGGGTGGGGGGAGAGATTCTGGTTCATTTTTAGAGCAATACCTTTCGTGAGGGATTCTCTGACTTCAGGGATTCACTCTGGGTTGAGTTTGTATCTTGCTAGAGCAGGTTTGCATCTTGGATAGAATTCCCCTTTGTGGCTTCCCGTTCTTCAGCTCTGGCCTGTGTTTTGTGCTTGAAGGAAAGGAGGGTGGAAGGTGCACAATTAATCTTTGATTTCCTGGTATCAGGCATGTGCTGAGCTTTCCATCAGCCTCTTTGGGCCTTGGGAGTGCAAATTGTGCACTCTTTGCTGGTGAGGCAATAGAATGAAACCTGGGAAGAGGTGAAATGCTTGACTGGGATCCTTCTGGAAACCTTGCAGTCCTCTTCATCCACTTCTTAGTGAGACCTCATTCATTTCCTGGCACAAATGCCCTCTGGGAGAAGGGTTTGGCTCTGGCAGTGGCTGTGAGGGGCTGGAAGTGCAGTTCCTGGGGCACCAGGAGCAGTTTAAGTGATATTTTACTGTGTGGGGTTTGCCCATTTGATGTCCCACTGCTGTCTGGTTCTGCTGTTGTGCTCTTTGGGATTGGAATTTGCACAGCAGAGATCTTGCCCTGTCTTATTCTCAGCTCTTACCATAGATTAACTTTTTCCCAAATCCCCTAATCTTTATCAGGTGCTGAAAGATAGGATCTGGATCTTGTTTTCCCTTAGAAGCTGAAGGTCTTGATGCAAGTAACACTGAAAATATTGCTAATTTAATTACTGTCAGCTGATAGTTTCTTTTAGAGCCCTACATGGAACTGAATGACTTCTTCACAATCCTTTGTGGAAGGAGAAGTATTTGTGGAAAAGCAACTTTTTTACCCTTGATGGACTTGTGGGACTTTAGGGAATTTAAAACTTAGTTGTGAGCAAGTCCCTTGTGGTTTAATGGTAGACTATAGGCTGGAAAAATGTCTGTAGGAGCTGCTGAAGTGCAGACTGGCTGGAAAATTTAATCATGGGTGGGTCGTTTGCTTCAATTACAGCTTTAGTTGTAGAAAAAGGCTTGTGATAAGCAAAAGGACAAACAAGTGATGGCTTTTTGTTGGGGACACTGAAGAACCTTCTAACCTGCATGATGACTTCTTTTCAAATCCAATTTTGAGGAAACAAAGGAAACATGTAGGCACTTGTACAAAGAACAGTAAATAAAGTTCAGTTCAATCAGAGGAGGAGATGTTGCTGTTGAGCAGCCACAGTGCAGCACACACCTGGGGACAGATCTTGGGGGATTGCTTCGCTGTCCTCGTGGAGATCTAGAGGAATTCTAGTCTGGAGAAAAGGAGTGAAAGGTTTAAAATCTTGTTTACTCGTGGAACAGTGAGGAATAGTTCGTGCTGAGTGGAAATAAGAGGAGTTTTGCTGGGAGAAATGCAGACTGGGCTGGGGTTTGGAGTGTAATGCATCAGGGGCTGAGCTTTTGTGGATGGAGAGTGCTGAGTTCACTGCAAGGGTTTAGGCAGCCCAGATTTGTCTCTGTTAAATCTGGAACATTCATCCTTTTCTCTGTGCTAAAAATGGAGGAAAAGTTCCCGGAGATGCCTTTGCATAAAGTTGACTTAGGATGGAAAATGAGCTTGGGTAGATTGGGAGTTGTTGGGGTGAGTTTGTATGTTTATAAGCATTTTCTAGAAGCATCAAGTTAATTTTTTTGCCGCTGCCTAGGGGATATTTTTGTTACATTTTCACGGCATCTTGTTGATACGAGAGAAGCGGATAAGTTGTGTATTTTTTGTTCTCTCCTGACTTCATTTTGGTGTCTTGCATTTTCAAAGCTTCCCATAAGGCTGGATATGGAGCTTTAATTTCCCTGGGATTTGTGGTTTTCAAACACTGCCTACCAAAAGCAGGCAGATTTTCAAACACTTTGTGATAAACACAGCAAAAATTCCCTCGAAACACTGAATTTTTTTTTTTTTTCCTCTCTCTTTAAGGTTTGGCCCCCATGGAATCCCTGTGACCATATTTCCTAAAAGGGAGTACAAGGACAAACCTGAAGCCATGCAGCTCCAAAGCAAACCATTCCAAGAGGAGGCGCAGGTGAAGTGCGAGGCTGATGCCGCAGTCCCTGATGACTCCTCCCTCACGCAGCCATCAGAGCCCAGCATAGCTAAAAGCCTTTGGACTTCTAAACCACCTCCTCTCTTTCACGAGGGAGCGCCATACCCTCCTCCTTTGTTTATCAGGGACACCTATAACCAGTCAATACCTCAGCCTCCACCCCGGAAAATCAAGCGGCCCAAGCGGAAAATGTACAGGGAGGAACCCACTTCGATCATGAACGCCATCAAACTACGGCCCCGGCAGGTCCTGTGTGACAAGTGCAAAAACAGCGTGGTGGCAGAGAAAAAGGAGATCAAAAAAGGTGGCAATGCAAGTGACTCTTCCAAATACGAGGACAGTAAAAAGCGAAGAAACGAGAGCGTGACTACTGTGAATAAAAAACTTAAGACTGACCATAAGGTGGATGGAAAAAGCCAAAACGAAAGCCAGAAAAGGAACGCTGTGGTCAAGGTTTCAAATATTGCCCACAGCAGAAGCAGAGTAGTTAAGGTTTCCGCACAAGCAAATACTTCAAAAGCGCAGTTAAACACAAAAAAAGTTCTCCAGAGCAAAAACATGGATCATGCGAAAGCTCGGGAAGTCTTGAAAATGGCCAAAGAAAAGGCACAAAAGAAGCAGAGTGCAACCTCCTCTTCCAAAAATGCACATTCTAAGGTCCACTTCACGCGGCGTCTTCAGAACACCAGCTCAGGGTCCCTCCCGCCCCGATTGCGCCTCAAGCCGCAGCGGTACCGCAACGAAGAGAATGACTCTTCCCTCAAGACAGGACTTGAGAAAATACGGAGTGGCAAGATGGCAACTAAGCCCCAGTCTCGCTGCTCCTCCACCCGCTCAGCAGGTGAGGCCCCTTCAGAAACCCAGAGCCCCTCAGAAGGCCCCGAAGAGGCCAGCAGTGAGGTTCAGGACACGAGTGAAGTGCGTGTAACTGTTGATCAGGATGAACAGCAGACACTGGGCAAGAGAGGCAGCAAAAGCAATATAACGGTTTACATGACCCTTAATCAAAAGAAATCTGACTCTTCCAGTGCATCAGTTTGTAGTAGTGATAGCACAGATGATTTGAAATCCACCAACTCTGAGTGTAGCTCTACCGAAAGCTTTGATTTTCCTCCAGGCAGCATGCATGCACCTTCCTCCTCCTCCTCCTCCTCCTCCTCCTCTTCGAAGGAAGAGAAAAAGCTCAGTAATTCCTTGAAAACAGAAGTCTTTTCCAAAAACGTCTCTAAATGTGTCACACCAGATGGCAGGACCGTATGTGTAGGGGACATTGTTTGGGCCAAGATTTATGGCTTCCCTTGGTGGCCGGCCCGTATCCTTACCATAACCGTGAGCCGCAAGGATACCGGGCTGCTGGTGCGCCAGGAGGCTCGTATCTCATGGTTTGGCTCCACCACCACGTCTTTCCTTGCTCTTGCACAGCTCTCCCCCTTTTTAGAAAGCTTCCAGTTGCGCTTTAATAAGAAGAGAAAGGGTCTGTACCGCAAGGCCGTCACCGAGGCAGCCAAGGCTGCCAAGCAGCTCACGCCCGAGGTGCGAGCCCTGCTGACGCAGTTTGAGACGTGAACGTGGAGAGTAAGGTAGGCAAGAAACCTGGAGGCTCCACCAAACCCCTAGCCAGGTTAGAGAGAACTCCCAGGAAGGACGTGGCAAAGTGAGAAGTTGCACTCGGTTGACTGCTGTTTTTATACGAGACTCGTGCCGCGCGTGGCGGTTCTTGACGGTTAAACCCAATTGAACATGCAATCACAATTAGCCTGAAAGTGAGGACTTCGGGATTTTTCAAGTGAGATTTTTTTTTTTTAAAGAGAAAAAAAAACAAACCAAACCTCCTCAACCACCCGATGCATAGGAGCCATAGCCTCAGCTGGAAGGCAGCTGATTTGCAGGGAATTTTTTAGTAGTTTCTACCCAGTTATGTAACTAGTTCTGTGTGGCCAAGGGTTGACACGAGGGATGAAAGTAGTAGCTGTGACTTTTTTGTTTTATTAGGTGGCCCATCAGGGAAGTATAGAAATGTAAGCCTTGTCTAAATGGTCTTTAAAGATTATTTTTAACCAGTCTCTGATGGATTGAGTCTGGCCAGGCCCAGTGGGTTCCAGGTCCCCTCTCCGAGCGGGGCTGGTTTAAATGGCATTGGAGACGTGCTCAGAGTTGTAAGGAAGAAGAATTTTAGTGACTTAAAGACCAGATTAAATGGGGTTTTATCGTAGTGACCACTTAAACACTCAACCTTTCTATGCACATGGGGGCACAATTAAATCACTTCAGGGTAGGAGAAGTCGAGGGATGCCTGTAGCTCTAAGACAAAGCTGAGGAGGCCTCAGTGTTTGGGATCAAGGGCTGTTAATGCTGCATAGGTGTGAATCATTCTGGTCTTTCTTCCTGAAGAAATCTCTCAGGCCGTTTGCCTGGAGATTTAGCTTAAGAGAGGCTTTGTTTTGAATGTGTAAATAATCAATCGCTGAAATTGGTCAGATTTTCTCCTGACTGGTTGTTCCTAAATTCTTAGGATACGTCCCAGTAAATTACACTTTGTGAATTGTCAGATGTGTAATTGTTGCATTTTGGATGTATCTAACTTCTTTT